>JASGXE010003726.1:0-26543 GCA_030068105.1 Sinentomon sp. SZTP_YWyxl
GCGAAAGAATAAAAGAATAGGTAGGCGATAACGACCACATCAGTAAAGACAAACAGAAACTGACTTTCTGAGAGCAACATGCTGAAATCTATTTTGCAATCAATTCTGAAGTCTTTGTTGACATCTCTGGTGTTGAATTGTTTTTTGACATCCGGTGCAGAAATTTTTTTTGGTGTAGAAATCGTTGCGACAGCACTGGTGCCGAAATCTGTTTTAAAATAACAGTGCAGAAATCTTTTTTCACATCACTGGTGTGGAAGTCTTTCTTGACACCACAGGTGCAGAGATCTTTTTTCACATTACTGGCGTGGAAATCGTTTTTGACATCAAATCTGATGTAGAAATCTTGTTTGACATCAATGGTTTAGAAATCATGCACTGGTGACGAAATCTATTTTGATATCACTGGAGAAGAAATCTTTTTTTTTTCATTTTTATCAATCTTCATTTTTAGCAAAGTTTTCAACTCTTACCTCAGGGAGAAGTGCTCTGGAATGGTGCTAATCCGAGGCTGCGGGTATAATTTTCTCTGATTTACTTCAATGCTAAAAATTATACCTGCAGGCTGCAACCAACGCTGTTCCGGAACACTTCTCCTGGGTTAATCTTTGAAATTGGCGCATGAGCACATCTGAATGAAACGTGATTTACAGGCTTTTATTATCTGCATGCAACTGTTGCTCGTCAAAGTATGGCTTCAGCATATCCTTCCTTATGTTACCAGGTACCTGTGTAGGTTAATCAGTCCCAATGAGGACTTCCGAGGGACTTGAGCATAGTTGATTGATGTGATTGTAGGGATTTTATTGCGACGGCATCCCATGGTATGGAGTACCTGATCTCCTTCTTGCCGCTGGTGTGGCAATCTATTCTGGACCCTTTTTTTGTCTGGGGAGTCTGTTCCACCCTGTCAGCATGCCAACTACAGGGTGAGCCAATAAAAAGAGGCCCCTGTTTACCGTTCGTTTTGGGCACATTTTTGTTCTTTTCTGCATTTTTAAAATAGGTTACATGTCTGCAGTAGGCTTCTGAGGTGGTGCAGCACCACCTCAGAAGCCACTGGTGCATTGTTTTGTTTAAAATGGTGTTGACACTGCAGCAGAGGATTTTATTTTTGGAAGCAGGCGGACTCCATTTCCAGCACCTGCTTTGAGGTAAATGGTCTCTAAAACGGACGGGCCTCTTTTTATTGGCTCACCCTGTAGTTGTGGTTATGAATTTGCTAGTGTGCAGGCGATGAAATTGACAGTTTCGTGTAAATAAATACTTCTCTGACCATATTCTGACAAAATACCCTTTAAGAGGCTCTCATTTTGCAAAATGGAATAGCCTTTTTCATGCCCGAATCCCCTTGGGTTGATGATTGTCGGCCCCATTTTGGATACCACAATCAAAGGAAAGGTTCACAGTTGTAATTATACTCAAGATTCAATGTTTCATTCGTGCAGCACGGAGCTTCCACTGCCAAATCTTTGATATCACATCGACAGGTATAACTTCCAACTCCATGGTAAGACCGTGCTGTCTTGATGTGTGCAAATAAAACATATTCCGCTTGGAGAAAGGTACAAACTGAGCACTGAATGAACTCGCTTGTCCTCCCTTCGTGGAGGGCTCAATCCACCACTGTGATCACCAAAGGGTGATCTGGTGAGCTTTGTGGAGACTTTGGAGATCATAGCCATAACTCCAAATTGAGGGTTTGCGGCATAAATTTCACTGGTGGGTATGTATCAATGTTAGAAACATCCGATGTGGGTCCTATGAATTATTCGTAGAACTTTACATATCGCCTTGCATTTTTAAACATGAAAGTTGTGGATTCCACGCATTGGTTTAAATAAAATTTATTTTTGTTTCCTTCATTGTAGTTTTATAGGGCCCTCAAGTTCTTATAAGGATTTGCTGATAAAGTTGAGAATTTTAAAGGTACCTGCGAAGTCTTGCAGGTTCTTTGAACAGTCTTCGTCTGTTTCATCGAATTATGGAGGATGAGGTAGAAGCATTTGACATCACAGATTACGACATCAGATGGGGATTGGGGGCAGAGAAACGGAGAGGGTTGAGCAAGAACCAACAGCTCTACGGTATGATCCATTTTGTCTTTTCTTGAACAGGGTGACTGCAGCCAGACAAAGATCATTTTCCCTGACTTTTTCAGTCGGAAATTCCAAAAATTCCTGATATTTTGGGCACAAAAGGTTTTCATAAAAACCTGGAAAAACAAGACCACCAGCCTTATTCCCCATTGCAACTCACCCTCAGATAAAACTCAATAGCCAATGGGTAGATTTTTGTTGTGAAAATTTCATTTCTAAGCATAACACTTAGATACCTATTACGTTCCCATTGTTGCATTGAAAGATGCATCCGTCTGTTGATTGGCTCTATTGAGTTAAACCTGTGAGGTGAGTTAATGCAATGGGGAATACGGCCGCACAACTTGGATTTGTTTCGAGTGCCCAGAGTGTGGCCTGACCTTGCATAACAATACAAAGAAGAAAAGAAGATGAAGAAATCCAGTCAAGCCCTGTATGTGAGCCCTGTATCCTACTGAAGGAGATTTTCCAAAGCCTGATTTTCCAGAGAACGTTTGTTCACAAATTCCCTGACATTTCCAGGTCTGCAGACACCCTCTTTACTATTGTTTTTTTTCATCAAAATGCTTTTTTTCAACAAACTATGACGTTATTGTTCTATGTTTCCCGTCCTTGGTGCCCATGCACTGAAAAAAGATACACACAAAAAAGTCTGAAAGACAGAAAGAAGCCATCAAAATCTTTATGGAAATTAGCAGAAAAAGGAACAAATATTTTTGTCTCCCATGAATTCCAGGTTCCTGCGCCGCCCATTGTTCCCTTTTCCGGGCGACCAATTGGTGTTTTCGGTGTACACCAGGGCTTAAAGTGGAAAATAAAAAGGTCCGGAGCTCCCTTTTCAGAAAGGGGACCAAGCATTCAAAAAAGGGACCAACAACTAGGGGTAACATTACAGAATTTTGCAGGAGGCATTTTTAAGGGATGCATCTGGACTCAGACCCAGTCGGGGGTCTGGGTTTGAGCCCCGGTGGGCTTCCAAGGGGCAAAGGTCCTATGGTGGGTGGTCGTGACATCGCCAAAGAGAACAGACATGGAATCGACAGTCATTCTTGAAAAAAATGGGTTTGACACTTAGAGAGGATGTGGGTTAAATGTGTAAAAAAGGGACAGAGCTCAGCGCCGGCATTTCAGTGATGTTGGATGAAAAGGACTGCCGGAGCTCAGCTCCTGCGGCTGCAGGGACGGCCGGAGCTCAGTGCCGGTGCGCTTCGGCACGCTTTAAGCCCTGATTTTAACAAATTACGACTGAGACCGCAGTTAGCTTGTCTCCCTCATGTTCCACGTTCCAACCAGCTTTTCCCTTCCTTACCGTGCCCAACATTGATTAATCAATTCTTACCACGCCGGTTTTTTATGCCACTGTACCCTGCAGCCTTCTACAGTCCTTTGTTGAAACCCAGTATAGTGGAGACGGAATTCATGTACCCATGCATGTGTTTTTCCCATCTAACTGTTGCCTCCGAAACTTTTTTTTTCTTTCTTTTTTTATTCTTATGCAGGCGGTAGAAATTAAAGTGCCAGATTTAAACAAGGTGTTCTAGAGGTGTCAGTTTTTGACCTCGGTTATGAAAGAGGATCTTTAAAATATCTTTAAAATATCTGCAGCATGGAGTTTTTGCCAAAATCTGAACGGTCGCAATTTTTTACATGTATGACTACATTAATTCCGCCGCCAGTATACGCGATGCTACCAGAGCAGTGACCCCAGAGAGGGGGCTCGGGGGCTTGAGCCCTCCCCCGAAATTTCAGATGTTCCATTATTTTGGAATACCACAACCACTGTGGTCCGTTTCTTCAATATCCCAACACAATACACCGATTTCATGATTTTATATCCTCCAAAGGGTCTGAACCCTTCCTCCCCCCTAAATAAAATTCTGGGATCGCCTTTGTTCTCAATTTTCCAATGTTGCCAAACTTTTTTCCAGGCATTTGGGCCGATGAAGAAAACAGTGATGACGAGGGTGGTGGTTCCGGCAGAGGGAGGGGTTTTGGTTACAACAGCAGTGGTAAGAGCAAGAAGAAGTCCTATTCGTCTGGGATTCGATTTGAATCGGGTGGTATTCAACAGGCCGGGAAAGAGAAGGAGAAGACGGGTGGAGCCGGGTCCGGGCTGACGGGAATGAATGAATATGACAGCGATTCAAACAACTCCAGGTTTGATCTCTCAAATGCTGTTTTTGATATTACTTTTCAAATTGGGTTTGTTACGAGTTTTCGATTTTCCCAGGTGCTTATTATCATTTATTCGCCCATCCCATATTTTTTGCTACTCTGATCGTAGATGACACACATTTCCGAGATGTACTGGGTGAGGTAAGGTTGTGTTGGGTCTCTCCCACCAAACTGTGCTTTCTGATGTGTGGGAGTCAGTGGTTGATCCAGCGGTGGCAGAGGGGGCAACCGCCCCCTTGCAGGGCAAAATATTGATTTTGCGGTTTTTTTTTTTTTTTGGGAACTGCATTTTGCACCGAAAATGAATCCCAAAATGCCAGAATTTCTCCATCTTCTGGTGGAGCTTCGTTTCTGAAAAGATCTCAGGCCGAGGCCAGAATGGTGCAAGCCTTGAAGACGTCAACACGCAGCCATCCAGCCTGTTGCACAAATTATCGTACGTAGTGTGTGATGCTTCAATTGTGATGTGTTTCTCACGGATGTTGTATCACGGAGTTGGCGAAAGACCGATAACTATCATTGGATATTTTATGATTTTATTTTGCATGACCTATCCAGGCCATACTGTGTCTGCTGATATTTTTCGTGGACCATACGCCATAAATTTGCGCCAAAAATTTGCTCCGGGCCCCCTTTTTCATGTCTGCCCCAAAGTCCCCAAAATTGGCCCATTTGGGGTGTTCATGGGCGAGGTAAGATTTTTCCGCAGAACCGTCAAATTTTGGGACAGGTTCTACGGATCAAGCGAAACACAAAATTTCCAGTGACAAAATAACCTCAGACACAACTCAGCCACTTCCAAGCAGTGCCCCCAAAATACAAAAAAAGCACAATTTGATTTGAGATCATCAAAACAAAGAAAACAAGTTAGGAGGAAACTGTAGAAATAAGAGTAATTCGCACACATATCAATTTCCTCGTCTTACGTTTTCTGTATATTGTCGCGGCATAATTGGGGCGTAGGTTGGGGTTTTCCTTCATGTTTTGTGCAGAGAATTGTACTGAAGATTGCCTTTTAGAAAAGTCCAGAGTCAGTCGCTCGCGGTCCCTCGAAGACGCCGGTCAACTTTCAATAAACCTGAGACGTAATAAAACACAAGTGCGGCTTGATCAGATAGTTAACTTCGCAGGGGCTAAATTTGGAGCAACAGACATTGGACCCATTGTCGTTTTGTGTAAACTATCAATGTCTTGCATTATAGTTACAGTTGATCCAAGCCGGCTGCAAATAAACTCATCGTGATTTTATTATCGTTGAATTCGGGTTTAATCATTGAAATCACCGTTTGCCCAAGGAACTCGTGATCGTCTGGAAGTCCAAGAGTGCGCCATTACGTGGAACCAACCCAGGAACTAGCCCCAAAACTCTACCCCGTGATACATGCCTTGCGGACGTCAACACGCAGCCATCCAGCCTGTTGTACATGATGCTTTTATTGTGATGTGTTTCTCTTGTCGTTTTCTTTCAGCGATGGTGAGTCTGCGATGCCGAGTTCGTCAAGGGGCAGGCATGGTGGATTCAACTCTGACCAGATGTCTTTTGCAGGAATTCGATCCAAGGGAGGTGCAAAACACTCTCTCGGTCATCATCAGGACTTTGGTGGTTGGGAAAAGTTCACGAAAGGAATTGGGTCGAAATTGTTGCTGAAGGTCAGTACAATTTGAACGGATTTTTTTCCCTTTTGAATCGGATTGCATTAAAAAACTCCCTGCAAAAAACGTGCAAACTGGTTGTGGTGGGGAGTTTTTCCTGTAAAATGATGAGGTTGACAGCTTCACCGATGTGGATCCTCTGTTATTATAATCTGCCAGGTATAGTGGTGGTATAATTAATGTACACATACATGTGTTTTTCCCATTTAACTGTTGCCTCCAAATCTTTTTTTTCTTTTTACTCATGCTTTCGCAGTGAGGTGGACAGCTTCACCCAAGTGGATCCTCTGACAATCTGCCTATAATAGTGGCAGCATAATTAACGTACCCATAGATGTGTTTTTCCCATTATACTGCTGCCTCAGAAACGCACAACGCTGCCTTTCACAAACAGATAAAATGGCAGCAACTTTTCAAGTACGCAATTCTCTTTGGTGTGTTCATTTCGACAGTTTGTCATACCTGACTAGAAAAACAAGGTAGTCAGTCGCAGTAACAAAGAACTGTTTTTTAAAAAAATTTGGATGTATATTTCCCATGCAGGTCCCATAGGTTCAAGAGACGGATGCATCTTTCAATGCAACAATGGAAAAGAGGAATAAATCATTGTGCATGCAGAAATAAAAGTTTCACAAACACAAATCTATCCATTGAACTGACTATTGCATTGAACCTGAGGGTGAGTTGCAAATAGGGAGTACCTACAGCCGATTGTCTTTTTATCTTTCTCTTCCGTGTTGAGTAAGAAAGTAAATGAAATTTTTATTTTTACCTCCCACATAAATAGATGGGTGCCGAACCGGGCAAAGGACTGGGAAAGAACCTTCAAGGGATATGTGAACCAATACAGGCTGAAAAGAGGAAAGGTCGAGGTGCCATAGGTTAGTTGTTTTATTGCCGTGCCTATTTAGAAATTTCTGTGGGCATACTTTACCCATTGTTGCGGTAAGCACCATTTTTGTGCGAATTACCTATTTTGTAATTGGGTCTCGGAAGTGGTTGACAATGGCTCCACACTAACCGTGGGGAGAAGCGCTCCGGAATAGCGTTAATACGAATTTGCAGGTACAATTTTTAGAATTGAAGTAAAATGGAGAAAATTATACCTGAAACCTCGGAATAACGCTATTCCGATGCACTTCTCCCCACGGTAAGAAATGCAGAAAGACAGCGAAATAGCTTTTGGCGGCTGATTTGAGGACGTTTTCTTCAAGACAATGAGAAATTCCTTTCTTTCCGTCGGCATTTGCGTGAAGTTTTCAGTATGCTGTGATCAACCTTATCTGATTCTGAATGTTGAATCACAAACCCTTTTAACTGAACAACAAATTCCACATTGGTTTCATTTTTTATTGTTCTCTTTCTACCCCCCCCCCTTTCCCCTTTCTTAAATGATTGACGAGCGAAGCGAGTCTACAACGGACAGCAAACCACAATTTGTGTGCAACGATAACTCAAAAAGTTGTTAACCGATCGTACCCAATTTTTGTGGAGGCGAAGATGTCTATGTGGTGCGTTGCTGTATAGTTTTCGGTCAAAATCGGTGAAAAAATGCCAAAATGGCACAACAAAAACAAAATTGTTCTTTACCCTGCCCCACCTCAACAAAACCTGCAAGCGCAACAACGAACAGACACCGCAGGCCGCGAAAACTCCGAACCTCACCGCACCACACCCCCATGCCAGGGCCAGCGCCACACGGACAGCAACAGAGCAGAGAAAATAAAAGCTGAGAAGAAACAAACAGGACAACAGGTTGCGTTTTGGGTTGCAGTTCGGAATACCTGCCGACATCTGAAAAAAGCTGAACTGTAAGAGTTTTCACACACGCTCAAGTAGTCAAAATAGGATAGAAAGATGAGGACGAGGTAGGTAGGATAGGATAGGTTAGGATAGGTGTGTTAGGATAGGTTAGGTTGGGTTAGGTCAGGTTAGGTTAGGCTTTGTTTGCTTTAAGTATATCACAGAGCAATGGTGATAACTCGTCCAGTCCAATGTCGGAAGGTATTCCGAACTGTTACCCTTTTTTGCTTGGTGTTGTTGACTGATGAATCATTGATTCCTGCATTCATTGACTGAAACAAAACGCGGTAACAGTTCGGAATACCTGCCGACATTGGACTGGACGAGTTATCACCATTGCTCTGTGATATACTCAATGATTCATCAGTCAACAACACCAAGCAAAAAAGAAAGAAGCCAGCACATCTCGTGCACGGTGCTCCTTTCTGTTGCTGCTTGTGTTTTCGCGTTGTCTGTTGTTCATCCAGGGGCAGATTCAGACGTCGGAATTCAGGACGTCAATTTTCACCAGCAATGTGTGCAATAACGGCACCTGCTGTCGCGAGTCGATGCTGTGCAGTGTGGCGGAATGGGAAAAACGTTTTAGGTACTTTTGTGGAAATTTTGCACCTTTTGGGGAAGGTCTGGGGAAATCGACAGTTTGGGGAAATTTCGAGTTTTGTCCACGAACAACAGCGCAAGTGGATTTAGATGAAATGCGAAACATGGGGATTTTTGTTTCGGTTATTTTTCTGTTTTCCTGCTGCTTTCGCTTTCATTCCATATTCTTGTGTCGTGTCGCATTTTGACCAAAGAAGTTTAATAAAATAACTAGAAGTAACATAGCGCCATCTCTCTGCAGCCCGAAATGGTTCCACCTTGTGTTTCCTTTTTCTCCCGCAAATGCGCCGCCACGTTGGCAAAAGAATGGGAAATGGACGCAGTGTGCGATGCAAAACGCGCATTCCGTTTTTCCTTTTTGACGATTTTTGTTTTTATTTTTGGGTGGAATGCACTACCACCAGGCTCTAGGATGTGCATACAACCACAATAACTTTTCTGCTGGGCAGTTTGTCAGTTTAAAGACAGAATAAACGATAACACTTGCCGAGTCAAAGGTAAGCGGTATCGTTGCCTTGTCCCGTCCAGACCCCCGTCTGGGCGGGACAAGACCCCCGCTCAGACGGGGGTCTTGTCGCGATGTTTGTGTGCCCAGTCAATTTTGACGCATGTTTTGTGACGAAAACAAAACAATGTTTGCATACCTACCGCTTGATAAAATAGTCAAATGGTGCTCAAATGCAATGATTTTGGTGTTTTTGGAAAGGTGAAAGCTTCCCCTACAACTCTCCCACTGGCCGAAACCATGTTACAACGGAAGAAATCGCACAAACATTGAAAATGTACCTATGTCAATAACCCGGAATTTGATAACATCTTCACAACAACACGTTAGATTTGTCAAATGATTGGAAGTTTTACCTGCAGAAAGTTTGGGATCATCATACATATCTGAATTCGCTCATTTTTCAGCTTTGTACCACAGAAAGTTTCATCAAAATCCGTCACCAGGTTGCAGAGAAAATCCCATTTCTGTGGGCGTCGCACCGCTGACTGTCGCGCATTTCAGGCGGCTCCGCCGTCGCTCTTGCCAACGTGGTGTCGCATTTGCGGATGAAAAGTGAAACACAACCTGGAACCATTTTCGCTGGGCTTTGTTGCTTCCAGGTTTCTTTATTACTTCCATGATTTTGACACGACTTTTAAGCAGCCGATGCTCGAATATTGAATTGGCACGTGAGGGGAAAGGACAGGATGGCACGAAAACGAGGCCCGCATTCCGCGAAGACACCGAACTTCTCCACCTGCACCCCATGCACAATTTTCGCCACAAAGCTCGCAAAGAAGGCCAAGAGAAGAGGCTCAGAAGGAACAGGACAACAGGTTGCATTATTTTTTGCCAAACAAAACAACCAGCGAAACATCATCCACAACGCATCATCACTCATCATCAGCACATGCATGCAACATCAGCACTCCGGGATTTTCTTGAGTCCAAAATGTGTTCTGCTGGATTGCGGCGTTTAAAGGGGGTGTGCGCTGCGAAAGACATGCGAGTGAATGGCGGACCGCGGTACGATGCCCACAGAAAGTTAAATTTCTCCTGAACCAAGCGACGGCTTTTGATGCAGTTTCGCATGGCACAAAGCTGAAAAATGAGCGCTTCCACATATGTACTCGTATAATGATCCCAACCTTTTGTCGTGTGAAACTCTGAAACCATTTGATGAACAAAAGTGCTCAAGTTTCGGAGAAATAAAATTCCGGGTCCCTGCCAAGAATACCAAAATCATTGTATTTGAACACCACTCAACAATAATTTTATGACCACACCACACATAACATTACATGGCGGCTTTGTTTTGTTTTTGAGCGGGGAAAAGGCAGCGCCTCCCTCGGATTTCTAGGGAGGCGCTGCCTCTTGGACTTTCAGACACCAAACTCAGCACAACTTGCACAACAATTGCCGCCCACAAACCGCTTGTGCAGCCATCGATTTGCAGGAGCAAAAGCGACTGGGACACGACACGAGGACACGCAAGAAAAAAAGCTGATCGCTCGTCTACAACAGGAAGCCTGTCTCCTGTTTCCTAGTAATAATTTACCTGATAACGTTTCACCTTCATTTTTGTTACTTACCATCTGCATCACTTTTACAGGGAGGTCTCCTTCGGCTGCCAAAGGTTGCCCTGACCTCCCTCGAACATTGTTTGTATAAATTTTATCTGTTTACTGTCAATAAAGGATTTGTTCAATTCAATTCAATTCAAAATTATAATTTCTGACTATGAGAACAAGATGCCTTCGTTTTAGGGCCCAAATGTCGAAACTGAGCTAGTTTCGATTTCGACCGTCGGGAGCCATCAGGATGTGCAATGTTGCTGCACACCACCTGTGGTGTCCAAGCAGGCTCCAAATGACCGTGACCACGACGCGTCTCTCTTTTCTGAGGAAACAGACAGTCTTTGTCAATTTGTTGTTGGTTTTTTTTGGACATGCCAACTGGCGAGGCCAGATGGGGATTCTCTGACTCTGTCATCTGGACTCTGAGTCCAGATGAGGACTCTGAGCAGCAGTGTGACCAGGCCCAGTGATCTGCTTTGAATTTCGCTTGATAAAGCCCCACCCGGGGTGGGGGCGAAACGTCGCAATTAACCACTTTATTTACGAACGGTTAGCGGCCCGTTTGATACATTATTGTTTACTATGTTTCCCATTCGTGGTACCCATGCATTGATCAAAATCAGATTATCGCCCGATTTCCAAAACACATGTTTGGTGGTCCCTGAAAACCGGACAGGACCACCGGACCGACCGGACGGGTTAGGTTAGGATAGTCTATCCTAACCTAATCTAACCCAACCTAACCTGTCCGGGTCGGTCCGGCGGTCCTTTCTGGCTGTCCGGCAGTCCTGTCCGGTTTTCAGGGACCACCCACATGTTTTTAGAAATGGGGGGTATGTTCATGCTCGTAATATCCTGCTTTTACCGTTTCACTTGAACAGGTGCTTACGGGCCAGAGTTCAGCACGAAACTGAAGCAGAGGGAGAAAGAGATTGCGGCGGCGGCGGCCCTCGAGGCGGACGGTGTTGAGGGGGAAGGGTCTGACAGCAAGGGAAGGAAGTTGCAAGGGACAGGGTGGAGGAAATCGGCAAAGGGTGCCAAGGATAAGTTCAACTACAAAACGATAGATGAGGTTATCGATGAGGATAAGGTCAGGGCGTTCAAGCACGATTACGACGATAGGTGAGCGTCATGACGGAATGGAACGTAGTGACTAGGACAGTGTTTGCCAGAAGTTGTTTTGTTCGCTTGATTGAACTGACATTGCTCTGAAGCAGTTGGTTCTTCACACACCGATATGATAATTCAAATTCAGGTAAATTTGAGCCCACTGCCTTTGAATGTATTGGAATGCACGCAACACGGGCGCTCTTATAGGACCCTGATGATAAACATGTGGAGCAAACATGCATTTTCTTGAATGGAACTGATCACGAAAGCAAGCTAATGCCATTCTACTGTGCAGTGGGAGAAATATTTATCAACACACACGCACAGATTTTTCATTTAAATGTTGCCTCCGTTCTCCTAGTTGAAACATGAGTGCCACATAACAACAACAAAGGTTGAAAGTGAAAGTTTTATTTCTGTTGCAGTGTTAAGTTTTTTGCAAAGTTGCTTTGTTGCCTAATTTGATTATGTAGGTATAGTGGCGGCGGAATTAATGGCACTCATAGATGTAAGAAATTGTGACCGTTCATATTTCAACAAACACTCTACGCTGCAGAAGTAAAATCGCCTTGGACAAATAAAAGGGAGCTAAGTGATTGTTGAAAAATAATGGTTTCCAATTTGAAATACATAGGAATAGAAATTAAAGTTTTTTTCACTTAGCTCCCTTTGATTTGCCCAGGGCGAAATATCCTCTATTGTAACCATAATCAAAATCCGACACCTTTAGGAAGCTTCATTGAAATGTGGCGCTTTAATTTCTATCGCCTGCATAAGAGTAAAAAGAAATAAAAATAAAAAAAAGTTTCAGAGAGAACAGTTATTGGGAAAACACATATAATATGGGTTCATTAATTCCACCTCCACTATACATTTATACTATTTTCTCCACCTGTTCATAAACTTTGGCAACAGCATCCCCTAGCTCAGTTAGTTCATGTCATGACTTATAACTTTGTTTTTTCCTCACCCTTTCAGCCATCTGAGCCAGATCAAGGTGATCGATATGAGGGGACCAGAGAAGAAAGTCCTTACCGGCTACCACTCTCTGAGCAGGACAAAACTGGTCAAAGGTCAACAGGATGATGAGGATGATATGAACGAAGGAGGGGTTGGTGGGGCGGACGGAAGGAAGAAGGGAGCAAAGAAGAGCAGCAAGGAAGGGGAGGAATTTGCCAATTTCAACGTTCCTGAGTTGCTGCACAACCTTAGCCTCCTTGTGGAGATGTCCGAACAGGTATGTTGTCTGACGACGTAACACGTTGTCAGCACATTTATGACTAGGCCTTGCACGATTTTATTGTTCGAATATTCCGACTCTCACGGGGAATAAAATAAGAGTTTTATGGTGTGCAAGTTGGCATCTACTCCAAGGCGACACACAGCCATTTTTAAGCTAACTTAACCTGGCCTAACCCTAACTTAGACTAACCAAACCTGACCTAACCCTCAAGTTAGGTCAGGTTCGGTTAGCGAAAAAAGGGTCGCATGTCACCGACGAGTAGATTGCCTACGAGTTAGAAAGATGCAGCACTCTGGACAAAGGGGGGAAGGAACCTCTGGGGATCCGGTGTTGCCGATTCCATAGTCGTGAATGCACTTTCATCGTTTACCCCAAAATACCCAATAAAATTCACCAGCCTCCTGACACCACCATGAACGAGGTCTGCATTTGGCCAATGGGAACTGCGGCAGTGTGGCCTTTGATCTTGAAAAAATACACCTATGATGCCTTATACAGGGTGTTTAGTAAATGGCTCCCGTAAACCGGTTTTTCGGAATGTCCCGATTCCCCTGAGTAGAAATGATACGAGGGAAGAATTTTGCTACGACCCCCCATTTCCAAGATATGGAGCCTCGAAAGTTACCAAAATGAACTTTTTGGGCAAGCTCTGGGGCTGTTGCTTTTGCCCATAAAGGTCCCATCTTTTGAGAGTGGGTTCTTCTTGAGAAATACTGAAGAAAAGATTCAGTCGTCAAATGTGGTCCGGTGCCCCAATTTGCTGATATGAACTCCCAAAAAATCACTCCAGGAAATGTACGGAAATTTCAGTTGGGTTGTTTGGATGGATTCCGCTCAGACTTCTCCTGTGAGACTCAGTTAATTTTTCCCAAAAAGCTTCAACAGTGTTAGACCGATCAGGGCAGCTGGATGCAGTTTTTCTCGACTTTGAAAAGGCTTTCGATCAAGTCCCCCATGCTGCATTGGCTTGAAAAACTCACCGGTTTAAATTTGCTATCTTCCCCTGATTTGATTTGCTTTGCTTTTTTCCAGGACGTACGGACAGCGTCGAAAAGAGGTAAGACCCTGGAAGAGCGGGTGATTGTCTTGGAACGTGAAGCGGAAGAGCTCGGAAAGCAGATTCAAGCGGACGACGAAGTGATCGAGAGTGTACAGGGCGCCCTCGCACTAGTCGAACACCTCGAACGGAGGATGCAAGACGAACAGAAGTCTCTGTCGATCGAGGAGGCCATTGCCATCCTCCACAAGCTTCAGTCGCACTTTCCGAACGAGTACCAACTCTACGAGCTGGCCGCACTGTCCTTCCCAGTTCTGATACCCCTCTTCCAGAAGCTGTACAAGAATTGGGTTCCGATGAGTGATCCAAATTTGGGTCTGAATTTCTTGTTGGAATGGCGGCCGATGTTGGAAATAAATCCGATGCAAGGTCTCGGGAGTGATGGTTCAATGGATCCTTATCATCGACTCATATGGGAATCATGGATGCCACCTTTTAGACTTCTAATTAGGTAAGAACGCTGCTTGTTTAGGAAACAAACTAGAGGTAGAGTCCCACCCCGTTGTGTGGTATTCAGGTGTGTAGAATCTAAAAATGAAGTCAAGTGCCTCCTTCATGGCTTAAAATGCATGCAAAGTTGTTCCAGAAATTGTTAACTAGTGCAATTACGATATGTATTTTGCTGTTTTTCTTCGCTTTCTTATTCGCAAGCTTTTCTCACGTTCTATATCGTTTTTCTCAGGCTATTTTAGGGTCAGAAAGCTGAAATTCGGAACACTGAAAAAATCATCCTGAAGGCCGTGACAGACTTTAATTTTTCGTTTTTTGACTCCGAGTGGGTGTTTCGGGCATGCAAATGAAAATTGCCCAACAAACGTTTGCCGCTTCTAGGAAATAATAGAGAAAAAACCACCACAAGGGGCCAGAAATAATAAAATCCGAGTCTGTCATGCACTTTGGCATGCCTTTCTCAGCAGGAAGCGACTCTTGGAGGAAAAACATATCAGTACCCCTTTTGCTGGTAAGTTAATCGTTGTTGCGGTCCCGAAAGATGGGGTAAAACGTCGATAAACCTGGAACTTCATAAGGACTTCAATGTGTGCCAAACATTTTTGCAATCAATGCTCAAAAAGCCAACAAGGGCTTTTGGGGTGGGACTCCCCCTCAATGAACCAATCGGCTGCATTGTTTTTGTACTGCAACAAATGAAAATACCCTTGTATAATCCTTTCCTTGAACTTGATGTGAGTCAAAATCACCGATTTATTAAAATTCGTTGGTGACTTGCGACAGGATCCAAACACTCCTGAATTCCTGATTGTTGGAAAAAGTTGTCCTGGGTGTCGGAAATTATCGGGAAATGTTGTACCTATCCAGTACGTTCAAGCTCCATCTCTAGTATGAAGTGCTGTCCCTTTTTTTCTTGGGAAAGGGTTGCGGAAATCAGGTCACTAAAAATGTGGGTCTCCTTATCCAGGAAATTCTGAAGCACTCCAGCTGTTTCCTGGAAAAAGAGCACATCATCTCGTTATCAGTCGTCCCTCAATGAAAACGAAATGGTTCAGGATTTTTCGAGAGGGTTAAATACAATTCTATTAAAGCAGTATACGATTCCAATTAGCCTGGTGAATGCATAGCAAATGATGCTGGCCTTGTGAAAACAGCCACATGGCTTGTCCGTTCGTAGAAGTACTTCAACGAACGGACATGGTGCATCTCATTCAACATGGGAAAATTTAAGCTCTTTCCATGCATCAGATGGTTCACAATCATGGTATGGATGCATCAGCTGGAAGTGTGGGATGACGAGAATTAACTCAACCGCAAGGGTACTTTTTGGGGGGTATTAATTATCACCGAATTGACAGGCGGCGCTCGAAGCAAATAAGGTGACTTAATTTTAGTCTTTAGTTTATCTTGTGGGAAAAATTCTTCAAACATCAGAGCTGTGTGGTGGGAAAAATTCTTCAAACATCAGAGCTGTGTGGTGGGAAAAATTCTTCAAACATCAGAGCTGTGTGGTGGGAAAAATTCTTCAAACATCAGAGCTGTGTGGGGCAGGTAAATCAAACCCCACAGGCACCTTTGGGAATCACAATCACCCTCCATATCAGCTCGTGCTGCTTATCTGGGGAGACTTGAAAGTTGCTCCTACCCACTGCGAGCCATCTGCCACAAGCCCGGAGCCAATAAAAGCACACCGGCATATTATGCAATGTACAAAGTATAGCAGTCATTTTGAACAAAACCTAACCCCATTAGCAATGAAGGTAATGTCCTTTTATCAGTCATTTTTGCATGTACGTGTCTTTTAGCCAATTTTCCGGACCTTTGAGCACTGCCAGAGATGCATAAAAGCACACTAATTCCCAACGTTTAATTTCCTTTTTCCCAAATCAGGAATTGGGAGTGTCGTAACTGCGAACCGATTATCCAATTCATCGAGACGTGGATTCCCGTCCTCCCAAATTGGATCTGCGAATGCATCTATGACCAGCTCATCTTGGTGAAGCTCCAGGAGGCTGTGCTTTTCTGGGACCCATTGACCGACACCGTTCCGATCCATTCCTGGGTGCTGCCATGGTTGCCGCATTTGGGAAACAAGTTGGAGATAATCTACGGGCCGATACGGCAAAAGATGGCTGCAGCACTGACGAATTGGCATCCGTCGGACACCTCGGCGAAACTTATTTTACAGCCATGGTTCGGTGTCTTCACACAGGTTGGTAGATGCGGATTGCGGTGGTTTAGTTACGGTTTTTCGCCTGCCTCAGCTTTTTATTATGCGGCCATTTCCATTGTCCATGTTTAAAATCTCGAAAGAGCCCAAGGGGTCATCCAATGGAGCAATATTTTCGGAAATGGGAAACAGAATTGCTGTGGAAAAAGCATAACAAATATACCAGCAATTATTTGTTCATGGCCCATATCTGTGGTTGTCAAAGAGATGTTTGTCCCACTCACAAATATTTGTGGTTTTTCCAATGATATACAGTGTTTCCCAAAAGTCACTTGACAACTCCGGATAAGTGCATTGCGGTTTTGAAGCAACCCTGGAAGCTTGGAATGGAATTTGTTCCAATTCGAATGGATAACACCTGCAGCAGGCAGCCTGCCCAATCTGAACCTGAAATCTGTACAAATAGGCCCACAAGAGAAGATTGAAACTATCAAATAGCGCAGAGGTTGTCAAGTGACTTTTGGGAAACACTGTAGATGTCCATCTCTTTAGGCATAAACTAAGAAAGTAAGGTTCCATGGATTCTGACATCGCAGGAAGGTTAAGCTGGAAAATCTCATTTCAAAAACGGGACTCGTAGATTGATTGTCAATGAAAAATAAAAAAAAGAACATTACAATTTTCCCGCAATCTCTTCTCCCAATTGAAAGTCCAATGGACCGCTCTCTCCGCAGTAAGTGTGCGTCAAATTCACGCTTCTACATCTGAGAAGGCCGTACACTCATGTTGGCTGACTCTAGGTTTGAGCCAAACGATGATTGTGATGGCGAAAAAGCAAATCAGGAAAAAAGAAACACTGTAGTGGGAAGTTTTGCTGTCTGTTTAAGCCCACTTTTTCACAATGCAGGTACAGCGGCGAGAAAATTACTCGAGCCATAAGTACCTGTCATTTTTTCGATCTTTCAGAGAAAACTGGGACAATTTGTGATGATTTCATTTCAAGAAATCGGATTTTGTTGCGTGTAAATATGCATTAAATCACTGATGGAACACAACACTGATTTCGATGGGATCGAGATTTCCCCGAAAAATCTGAAAGAAAGTTCACCTTGTGTGGTCCCATTATTTTTCTTGCCACTGTACATAAATCAGTGGGAGAATTTAATGTCCAATGTTCCGCTCAACTATTTCCTCCGAATTTGTCTCAAAAAAGTCACGATTGCATTGATCTTGGATGTAGTGTCCTCTTAGAAGGTGGTGAATTGCAACGTTGAAATGAATGGTACAATTTCAAAGGTGATAGCTGCAGGCTGTACAGTGCGAAAACAATTATGCACTCAAATGGGTTTCTGTGGGTCAATGCCCGTTCTTTGTTGCCCAAGAAAAATGGGTAACAGTTTCGAACATCTGCCTACATGTGGACTGGACGAGTTTTCTTTCTCGCTCCGTGATTTTTTATTGAATTAAAGCTAACTTGGCATGAACCTAACCACATCTACCCCAATGATTCTTCATTCCGAATTGGTTGGGGTAGACGAGGCTAGGTTAAGGTTCAGTTTGCTCAAATTAAATAAAAAAAATCAAGGAGTAAGAAAGAAAACTCGTCTAGTCCACATGTAGGCAGGTATTCGAAACTGTTATCGAAAAACGTTGGTTTGTGTCCCGTTTTAAGCAACATGCCATGCACGGAAGCAAAGTAGTTTTGCTCGCATATTATCGCAGAGTCCATTTCAGTCCCATTGATGTATAAGTTTTTTTTTATATCATGTTGATTTTCCGATGGCAAAATTAGGTCAGATTATGTTACGTGATAGGTCAGGATAGGATAGTTTAACCCTTAAAGGTCCAAGGTCAAAATGGCACCGCTCAGGCCCAAGGGGTGGTCCAATGGACCTCCCCATCTTCTAGGCTCCTAAGGGCAATATAGGGTCCATCACCATTTTAATTGGTCTCTTTTAGCCCCCAAACCAAAATTTCAGCCAGATCTGATGACATCTTCCAGTATTTTTTGCTCTCGATAGGTCAAAAAACATGTTTTCGGTGTAAATTTTTGGAGCGAACTTTGAATTCTAATAATAGCTGCAATGTTTGCAATTTTTGGTGTTATTGGTTTTAAATTGTCAAATTGAATGTAACATTTGATTTTAGAACAAATAACCTTGTTTTTCCTGGCTTAATCTTTTTTTTTTTTGGTCAGTAAGTAGTTGTGAGAGTGATGCGGAAGGGTTCATTTTTTGAATTTTTTTTGAAAACTTGACAGAACTGGAATCCACATTCAGATTTGAAGTTTGCTGCATGTGGTGGCAAAACGTGAGCAAATGAGCAGCCTGACATGTTCAGAACTCGTACTAAGGTCATCACTGAGGTCACCAGCTTTTTGACATTTTAAGAGTAGCTTGAAGTCCAAGGGGTGGTCCAATGGACCACCCACAATTTTTTGACTTCCAAGGTGCGGTAAAATGGACCACAACAGATAAATCTTGCATTTGAGGTAAAATTTGTGCGCACAAGGCATAATTTTGAAAAAAAGTTGTAATTATCAGAATTTGAAAAAATCAATTTTCTTCAACCCCAAAAAATCCATGGGGTGGTCCATTGGACCACGAAATTTTTCCACAAAATTATTTTTCGAGTGGAAGTGCCATGGACCCAAAATCCCAGACAACCAATCAATTTTAACAAGAATTGTTCAAAATGAAAGCAAATGAGGGTGGACTAGTGGCAAAAATAGGTGTGGTCCATCAGACCACCCCTTGGATTTCTGAAAATTGAGCACCCAAAACAGTCCAAGAGGTGGTCCAATGGACCACCAAATAAAGATGTTGAAAAGGATTGGCATTATTGGAGTTTATTTGAGAAACAATATGCAATACTGATTTGTTTTGCCCAGCCATGGAAGATACTCGCCTCAAAGTGCTTAATTAGGTGAAAAAAGTGGGGTGGTCCGACAGACCACACCTTGGATTTTTCAAAATTTATGGCATCACTAAGGTCCAAGGGGTGGTCCATTGGACCACGGGCCTATTATTCAGAAACCTTCCTGCAGTTTTTTTTGCCCATGTTAGCACAGGTCCAACCTACCCCTGGGATAGCATATCTGGGAGGACAGGTCAATTGCTTTTCCCAAAAAAAATTTAGAGGCAAAAAACAAAAAAAGTGGTCCAATGGACCACCCCTTGGACCTTTAAGGGTTAAGGTGGGTAAAAAGACAGGCTTGAGTTTGATAAGGAATAAAACAGCCAAAATCCACGAAAGAAAACTCCACACAATGCGGCAGGTTCGATTCTCCAGTCTCACGCAACAGTTTATTGTCATCAGCAGAGCACGTGATCACATCAGCTTGGGGAGCTTAACCATTTCAATCCCCCATTTTTCATTTTTGCACATTTCTAGGGTTGCGTGGATTCCTTCCTAGTCAAAAACATCATCCCTAAGCTAGAAATAGCTCTCACAGAGTTTGAAATCAATCCCAGCGATCAGAAGTTGGACAACTGGAATTGGGTTATGAACTGGAAGGATATGATCTCAACGCAACACATGGCCTCACTGCTCAACAGGGCCTTCTTCGTCAAGTGGTTGAAGGTGCTCTATAACTGGTTGACCCATGGCTCCGATCTGGAGGAGGTGGCCAGGTGGTACAGGGGGTGGAAATCACTTCTGCCACCAAAGTTGTTGCTGGAACCAAGTGTGCAGGGTAAGAAGACATTCTCGGGTTTTTTTAATTTCAAGAACACTTTTGTGCTTCAATTAGCTAACACTTCAGAGATGGTGTATTTTCTGGAATTTTTGCTGGCTCTTGAAAAATCCTTCATTTTTTGGATCCTGCAGTGCATTTGGACTTCCGGTTGGGTCCATAAAAACTTTTTTAAACCATAGATCTCTGATACCCAGCGAGTTGGCTGATTTCCATTCTCCAATTCGTGAATCCCTTTCCCTTACCGTCCGTGTACTGTTGGAATACAGTAAAGACTTTGCGACAACAACATGGCACAACTGAACTCATCACCAGTCGGGCTCAGAGGACTTGTCTGCAATGGTCTCACAAGGTAAGCCTCCCTCAATCAAAGTGGAGCAGAAGTCGTCAAAGTCGCCACGTACCTGAAAGCGACCACGAATTCAACGACCCCTCGTCAAGCTCCCACCCTTCCATCTGTTGCTCTCTGTTAATTTTTTTTTTTAATATTGTGATTTGATCTTTGACTGAGATGTGATATAATGCCACCTGTACGATCTTTTTGCCGTTGAGAAAAGATTCCAGGGGAAATTCACTCCGGAAGGGAGCATGGGAGAAAGATTTCTTTTCTAAAACATGCACCATTGACATGACGGAACTAATCTGCAAATCTACATTCTTTCAACTGCGCAACATTTCCTCCAGAATGTTCTTCGGTAACAGTTCGGAATACCTTAAAGCTAACTAAACCTAACCAAACCTGTCCTCACACACCCATCCTAACCTATCCTATATCCTACCTACATCGTCCTCATCTTCCTGTCCTATTTTGCCAACTTGAGCGTGTGAGAAAACTCGTCCAGTTCAGCTTTTTTCTTTCAGATATCGGCAGGTATTCCGAACTGTAACCTGTTCTTCTCTGTGATCAAATGGAGAAAATCGCCAGGCAGGATCTCATCTGACATTTCTCGTTCAAAATTTGCTCCTCTGCCTGTGTGTTGTCTCTATCATGCACGTATAGCGGCAGCAGAATTAATGTACTCATACATGTAAAAAATTCCAACCATTCAGATTTTGGCAAAAATTCTATGCAGCAGAAATTAAAGATCCTCTTTTGCAACCGAGGTCAAAATCTGACACCTCTGGAACGCTTTGTTAAAGTATGGCGCTTTAATTTCTACCGCCTGCATAAGAATAAAAAGAAAGAAAAAAAAGTTTCGGAGGCCACAGTTTAATGGCAAAAACACGTGTGGGTACATTAATTCCACCGTCACTATACATGCCTTTACTTTTTTTTCAGAAAATCTACAGCATGCCCTTGAAATGATGTATGAAGCGTCAGAGGCAGGTGGAAGCATCAGTAATCCAAGCTTGAAGGCTGCAAGCAACACTGCCGCCACTGTTCAGAGCATTAGCGAGGTGAGTTGCAATGTTGCTAATTCTGGATGCTGAGAATATATGTATTGATCTTGGTTGCACTATGTTTCCAATGTTGCAAAAGTTTTTCTTTGATTTTCATCTGGCATTTTTGAATATTTTAAACCTCTTTTGCCAATTCTCTGTTGCCACTTTTCAAATGTTGTCTCCATCACACATTCATTAATGGTTTCTGCGAAAAAAAATTGGCATGGAATTTGAGAAGATGGTTCGAAAAAAAAAACATTTTTTCTCCTCAACCGGTGGCGTGCGGTGGGTGCCAGATGCAGGCAGGCACTTTGTCCAGACAGTGTCACGGAAGATGCGAAGCGCAACGCCGGGGGAGCTTTGGGGGGGGTGTCCCCCTCCCCGAAGGGGAAGAAATTTTGAAAAATTGAGCCTCAAATGGTGCTCAGAATGCTCAAAAGTTTTTGAAAAACTGAGCATTTTTTCAAATCTGTATGCATCCAGTTGAATAGCCGCAAGGTGTGGATGACATGTTTCAGTGACGTGGTTCGTAACTGAGGTGAAAGAAAAAAATAACTTTGGCAATTTCAAAAGAATCTTTCACAAGAAGCAACGCCCAGATGGGCGTTAGAAAGTTTCATTGGTGAGCAGTGTCCCCATGCCCCCCGTTCGCACAGGCCTGGCTGCGCCGCTGCAAGCCAATTTCAAGCTTTTTACCCAATAGGCATCTCAATGCTCAATGTTGCATTTCCATTTTGTTGAACATTTGCATTTGCGCATATGCATTTGCTTCACAAATTGTGACACCGACTTCAAAAGCTTATTCAATTGGGACCACATTTACAAATTTTTGCCCACACACCAGAATCTGATGTTTTCACAAACCAAATCCAACATTTCCCTTTTCTGATTCTATTTCCCATTCCCGCTAAATCAACATTTGGCCGCACTTGACATTCAAAAATTGCGGCAGACAGCATGCCTTTGGCGAAGCGAGATTTGCATTCATTGCAGGCTGACCTGCCATGTCATCACAGCAGAGGGCTGTGATCAGCGGGAGACAATGGAACAACACGAATCTTCACGCTTGTTCTCCCGGTAGAGATGCAGCAGGAGGCAGATTTCAAAGTGCCTACCGGCAAGAAGAACTGCTCCACTTGCAGTGGGTGATTTCACCTGACGGGATGGAGAGGCATAGGCCTCATCGCATCCCCACAGACCCCTCAACGCAGGCAGAACCATTCTTTGCCTCTTCTGAATCTCATGCGCCAACGGAGCAATGGATTTGCTTGCGTCTGGGATAAAGAGGGTGGGTGGGGTAACCTCTGTGGTTGTTGCGCCGTTCAGATGGGACTGTCAGCAGGCAAATCAGAGTGTGCCTTTCTCGGATGTGGCTCAGTCCACATTATTTGTGGACTTTGATGGCCCGGTTGCAAATGCTTGCAAAAAAATAAAAAATGCACAATTCATGAATTTTTTCTTGGGCAGGCAGCGCCTGCCTTGCCTGCCCTGACCGCACGCCACTGCTCAACACACAACTGTGGACTGGCATTATGTGGCAAAGCCCAGAAAGGGACATCACTAAACAAAACAGTTTCACACTGCAACTTTAGTTTACCATCATAATTTCCCATCCCGGACAAAATTTCCCATCACAATATCCCATCTCCATCATAATTTCCCATCCCCATCATAATATTTTCCCGTCAATGTCCCGTCCCCATCACTATTTTTTGAGCTCTGCTTTTCCAGTCTCAGCTCGCAGTGGCAGGTAGTTTGGGTGAGCTAAAATTGTAAAATCTTTTCATTTTCTCTCTCTTGCAGCGCATTCAGGAATCTGTTAAGGTGGCGTCCAGCGCAAGTGTTCCCGGAGGTTTCCGAGAGTTGCTTGAAAAGCGTTGCGAAGAGAACAGCATCCTATTTGTTCCGATCAGCGGTCGTTACCACGAGGGTCAACAGGTGTACCGATGTGGAAATCAACAGATAATCATCCAGAAAAACGTCATCTTCATTTTCAACATTTTGACGTCGGCCTGGGCTCCCGTATCCCTACAGAACCTCATAGATAATGCACTCACGTGATGCGACTCCAATTTCTAAATCATTTTGTTATGTTTTGTAAAAAATGATAAAATTGTGTTTCGCATTTGTGTGCTTATTTACGTCAGCTACTTTTGTCCCACTTTGTGCGAATACAGGAGGGCACATGGGGTAATTCCTCGCTGTTCGGGGGAAACCATCCAATCTTGTCAAATTTTTTTTCTGGAGGACAGTGCAAAATTGTAAAAATAAATCGGCCGGTTCAAAAAATTTTGAAAATGACAGGAAAGTTTCGATGAGCATCATTGGGCTTGTTAAGCTTTCGAAAGGACAAGAAAATAAAAGAGAATCCAGAACAAGAGGACACACATACGCATCAAACACCAGCCATTTTGTTACAAAAAAAAAATAAATAAATATTTTCACACAAGGTCTAAATTGCTAGGGCATCCACCTGCCAGGCAAAAAATCGGCGGAGGAGCCGTTTGCGGGGAGCCGACACAATTCAAGCCCTGATGACGGAGCGACAATCTTGCACCAAAATACACTCCAAAATTTCTTCAAACTCTGGATATTCCGTTCTCTCCCACACCCCGTGCCATGGGGCTCGCCCCTGGGACTTGGGAACCACGGTGGTGCTCTACTCCAGACCCCTGGTATCTCGATGACATTACCACCCCGATTCTCGGAGGGCTGTACCCGCAACTTTATCCACGATAAGGAGTAGTTTAATCACTTTTTACTAGCTTTTTGAAGCAACTGTTTCTCCTTACCAGTTTATGTCCAAATAGCGACCCTCTAGATGTCAACTGTTGTGAGTTTGAGTCTGAAAAAAGCTGTGCAGTTCCAGATTTTAGCATCAAAAGAGACCATGCAAACTGTATCTGATGCCTGATCCATTTCGCAAATATTGAAAACATTTGCCTGATTTGAGGTCATTGTCGGATCGGATGTGTCAAGTTTTGCTGACGACGTTTCGACCCCTGGGCTGGGGTCTTTCTCAATTCTGATGATGCGATGTGTTCCCTGCCGCTGGTGTTGTGCGACTGGTGCAGTTTGAGGACGGGTCACGACTAGAAGCCGGAGCTGAAGTGGGAAGTCGTTGCTGGAGATTGGGGGTTCATAGTGATGGTTGTTGGTCCGTTGTCTTGTTGTGGCGGTTGAAATAACTCCGGAATGTGGAGTCCTTGCTTGGGATTCTTTTTGAATTTTCAACTTGCGCTCAGCAGGTTTCCCACAGTCGAGGAATCACATCAAAAGTCAGGGAATTGCCTGAAAGGGTTGGAAGTCAAATTCTGTTTCAGCATTGTAACAAGAGAAGAAATTGAATTCAATGTTGTGCAGGGTTGATTTTTCAATGACATTGGCGACCTGGGTTGGCATAGAGTTCCGGTCACGAACGGTCCTTGGAGGAAAGGAAAGAGAAAAAAGCAGCTGATATTGTCGGAGGAACTCTGCCTCGAAGATTTACGGATGAGGAACAACATTCGATGAGCTTTGTTTTCAATTGATGAATTTACGAGAATTTACACCATTACTTGTGAACTTTACGAGAATTTACACCATTCCTTGTCAACTTAACCAGAATATCTTGTGGACTTATTCGAGAAACACCATTTCTTGTGGGCTTAGTCGAGAATTTACATCATTTCTTGTGGACTTATTCGTGAATTTACACCATTTCTTGTGGACTTAACAAGAATTTACACCATTTTTTGTGGACCTTACGAGAATTTAGACCATTTCTTGTGAACTTTGTGAGAATTTACACCATTTCATGTGGACTTTTCGAGAATTTACATCATTTCTTGTGGACTAAATGAAAATTATCACCATTTCTTGTGGGCTTAGTCGAGAATTAACACCATTTATTGTGGACTTATTCGTGAATTTACACAAAATTTACAGCATTTCTTGTGGACTTAGTCGAGAATTTACGTCCACAACGAAAATTTACACCATTTCTTGTGGACTTATTCGTGTATTTACACCATTTTTCTTGTGGATTTATTCGTGAATTTACACCATTTCTTGCGGACACATTGGAGAATTTACACCATTTCTTGTGGACTCAATCGAGAATTTGCACCATTTCTTGTGGACACATTGGAGAATTTACACCATTTCTTGTGGATTAATTTTAGAATTTACATCCGTCCACCTGGCGGCTGTGTGCACAATTGGCCAGAGTTTGGGGGGCAAGAGTTCAGGGTCTTGAGGAGAGAAGCCCCCGGCAAAGCCCGCAGTGGCGCCCGCCACTTGTGTGCGCAGAGACCTGTCACAGGGCAGGGCAGCTGTGGATTGAAGGTTCTTCAACTTCAACCCGGGTTCATGGTCCATTCACCTGTTTTTGCCAAGGTCAGTCGATGGCATGGATATGAACACCTGATTGTGGATTGGACACGGCAGCAGGGCGTTCACATGCCTGCCGAGCCAACACCGATCGCGACCCGACCTTGAGACGGGTCGTTGCTTTTCCGCCGTCCGCGAATGTCGCTCAATGGCGGCGGGCAGGTCTGGTCCGACCGACCACGGAGAGTGAGTGGTCGGGCTGTTCGCTGAGAGGAGCACCAATCGCGGATTAGAGAATGGTTTGTGGCGCGCAAAAAAAGTGGCAGCTGCCATAGGATTTGATCCGCCTGCCACATTTTTGAGCTGTCACATTTGATCGACGTCTGCATTTCGGCAAAAGTGGAGTGGAAATTGCACACGTTTTGGCTGTTTTGAACCAAGTCGTCACTCTGCGCTCGAATGTGGTGTGGTCTTGGTTTGGACCTTCCGTGCAAGGCAAAACCGGGGTCTGACAGGAGACGGGCCCGTGTCACACCCAGATTCAATGTTTGATGGCGTTGGTACATGTGGCAACGTGAGCATTGGCCATTGGAATGCATTGACATTGGCAGGCACAGGTGTGCGCATGAGGAGGGAAGCTTGCGTGATTCTGCTCTGTCATCTGGTCTCTTCCCTCGGCTCTTGCATTGCGAAGTCCTTTCCTCCCAAAAATGGCAGATTCCCTTTCTTCC
>JASGXE010003727.1:0-27028 GCA_030068105.1 Sinentomon sp. SZTP_YWyxl
AAGCCGATGCTGCTTGTATTTTGTGCTTTTGTAGTGCCCTGTACCTATAGCATTAAAACAGAATCGTCGCGCTGTGAAAAAATCGCAGAAAAAACGCAAATCGGTGTTCGGCGATTGTGAAATATGCATTGATAAGGCGATAACAGACAGCTACTACATGGGTAAAAGATCCAAACACGTATTGTATAGTTAGTGATCTGATGTTTTTTCCAGCTCCAACCACGGAAGAGCTATACACTTCAGCGGAATGATATGCATGCACATACATATAAGTTCAGACTAGCTTAAATAATATCTTTGGCCACAGCAAAAATTTAAATCTGTTGCTTTTATCATTTTCATGAAGAGGTCAAATGGAGAAGGGCTGAACCAACGTTTTTTGAAAATCAGTTTTTTTCGATATTTGGCATCTGTGGAGAAGGGCTGATCTGTTAGTGTTGGAGTGGTCTACCTGACAGATACACCACAGCGGACAGCAGATCAGCCCCTCTCTCCTGATACAACAAATGCAAAAAATCCGATTTCAAAAAAATGTTGTTTCAGCCCTTCTCCATTTGTCCCTTCTATTCTAAACTTTTTCCAGCTCTAACTACGGATCTCACCACTTTATTCGGGACAAAACAACTTCCCGATCCGATTAAAGTCATCTTTGACATACCTATGTGGTTTGAGCTGGAAAAATTTCAGATCACGTATTAACTTTGATAAAAACAGCAAATTTACATTTTTCTACGACCAAACACTTTTGGGCTACCCTCTATCTAATCTGCTATTTGAAGCGATAAACATTTCATGATCCAAAATTACAATCGCACGCGCCGGCATGCATCTGTTTCTGGATGAATCCATTTATGTGAGCTGCGGAGTTAATCGTTTTCTGTCTGCTGATCCAAACCAGAACAAAACCTTGGTCATCTTGCTGAATTACACTGGAATCAAAACTCTCTAATGCATTTTCGGATATTTTTTCTTCCGTGGATACTCTTTAACAGGGATTTTTAATTTTTCTCAGCTATCTCCTGCTCTCTTCCATTTTATTTCAGAAAAGAGTCGTTTGAAGAGCGCTCTGCTCAAGATGGCAATTTTCATTGGTCACCTTATATTGATGGTTAGTGCGAGTGCATAGGCTATTGAGCTTGACCATGATACTGTCCCTGCTGCCTCTGGAGATTTTTCTCAAGTCCGGAAAATCAAAATAAAAATCGGAATCCTTCTGGTGCTTTTCCCGCTTGCACCTCCTCAGACAATGCGAATCACAATCCTTATATTGCGCATTTGCGAAACAACTTCGCACATGGGTGCCATGCCATGTGTGGCCTCCAAAGGGATTTCTGGAAAGTTGGCACCCTGGCACCTCTGCACCTCATCCTTTAAGGCAATCCAAAACATCTACTTTTGGCAGGTCGAATAAAGTTAGAATTTAATCCTCTTTGGCTGTTTTCAATCTGCTCATGTGCATAGACGAACAACTGACACGGGTTTAAAACAACTACACCTTCCCGACTTTCTAACCCACCATTTTAGTTCTTAAACTTACAACACTTCCCGGCTGTTTTCAGTCTCTAAGAATGGTTTTGCACAGATGGTTTCTTGAATATGGGTTTGCAGGTTACCATCTGATGGGTTGCACACTTTTCAAAATTTCGGGTAGGTAAAATAAAAACCAAATTTATTCGGTCAGATCCTTTGTGTTATCGGTTGGAAGTCGTTGAATTTAAGGCCATTCATGAAGGTCGATGAAGTTAAACCCGTTCTGGTCTGGTTCGTCATTGCGACCACAGACCCTTTGGTATTCTTAATTCCACGTATATAGTTTTGCAAAATACTCTTAACTTCCAAATGCCATTTGCATGTTTTAGCGTGTATGGTTTGGTTGGTAACCATGTTTTTAAGCGTGAACGGTCCAGGCAGTCTGCTCAAAGCCTATATTTGACATTACCATGCCAAAAAATTTTACCGATGCTGGAAACGACTGCGTTGTTCGGCATTCATTCAGCATCGAGTTCTGCTGAGAGGTAAAAAGATATGACAGGTGCTATTTATTCTGTTTTGATGAGCTTTGGCTTGACTCAAGACAAGCGAAGAAACTTTTTTGTGTCGCCATTCACCTCATTTCTATCCTGTATGATAGCTGATTTAATAAATATGTAAATTCCAGTTCTTGGGCGCAGATAAACGTTGCCAAGTGGAGGACGTATGTACACCCTTGGAGGTTGAAGTTTGCGCCGCTTTTCATGGCTCATCTTGCATTTTTGGAATTGTTGTGTATGGTGTTGCTTTGTTTTTTTTTCGGTCATAACCTGGCGTTTGCACGCTTTATTGATCACGGGTGTTGAAGTTTGCTTTTTTTCAGGTTGTTCGAAAAGACAGGGTGCCTCATACATCGCATCGCGAGCTTCAAACAGTCGAACCTGGAGCTTTTCACTCCAGTCGGATTAAGCTGATTTTCTTGGGCAGGGTCAGGCTAAATGCCCGACCTCTTGAAAAAAAAAATGATTGAAGTGCAGTTTAATATTTCGTCCAACTGCAATCATGAAATACGACTTCTGTCAGGCGGCGGGGCATTGATGAATGACGTCAGGTTTCTGAAGTAGTTTGGCCTGTTTCGCAGTTGCAGGAAACGAGCACGAATAAGCAGCCACATTTGTTGTTCGTTTTGAGTAGCTCTCAAGGCGAAGTTGATGCCTTGACTGGTGAAACCGGTAGTTGAAACGGTCGCGCATACCTACATATGTTGGTCACATGAGCAAACAAAAGACCTGAATCCGCGTCATAGATCCACATACCAGAACTGGGCTTAGAAAAAGGCGTCGTCAATTATACAGTCATTTGCATGCCACCCTGTGCGCTATTCGCCTTCGCCAGCGCAGAATGAGCAGCATGAGCAGGTGAGATAAGATTCGTTTTTCTGCTAAATTAGCCTGACAAAAAATAAAGGCATGAAACTCTCATCCCAACCGCTAGGTGAAGCCCAGCTTGCATTGAGCTGCCTCCCTCAGGCGAATAACACAAACAGAGAGCTCAAACTTCAAACCACACAGGTGTACGCTTCCAATATTGGATTGGGAAAATTTAATGGGATAAATTCGATGCAATAAAGTTGATTCATGCGATATATTTAAAAACATTTCTTGGCTTAAAAGCTCTCAGGGTTTTAAAATTTATGAGTTCTTTTGCAAAGAAAAGAATTTTCTCAATTTCTGCAGTCGGATGTGCCATATCTTAAAAAAGGCCAAATTCCAGAGCTGATACAAACTGCAACGGTCTTGGAGAGGTGGACCTTATTTTGCCATTTTTCGTTGCACATTTGAAAATGTGATTCTTCCGAACGTTTATTTTTTTTTAATTATTTTTCTTTTTGCTTTGCACATACCACTCTTCACTCTTGCAGTGCCTCGGCCTCGCCTGTCTGGCTTTGGGTATCACTCTTGAAGCAGCTGCACAGATCGATTCTCATGTCAATACCATTGCTGTGGTCGTATCAGTTGTATCTTGCACTTCGGTCATTGCTGGTGTTATCGGATGTGTTGGAACATGCTGTAGTCGAAGGTGTTGCCTGGCAACGGTAAGAATAATGTCCATGCATCATGATCACCAATGGCAAAAGAAATCATGCATGAGAATAATGAAGTCGAAATCATGCATGAGAATAATGAAGTCGCCAAATTGCTTTGAGGACTGATTAAACTCATCTCGATTGCCTTCTGTGGTCACGCCCTACCTATTCGGCTGTTGTATTGGCTGCAGCCGTATTTTTCGCAATAATTGCTAAAGGATTCGTGGCTTCAATCGGAAATTCGGATGGTGATATGAGATCTCCACATGCCCGCAATGGATGCGATGCCTATGGATGTGATGAGGTTGCATCAGGGAAATTGTTGCTCTTTGAGCAGATCCAGCAAGGTGAACGAAGTGAACACAGCAGATACGCAGACAAAAAAAAATAATTTGAGCAAGTGGAAAAGCGCGTGTGGAAAAGTGACAAAAAGGAGGAATCGTAGTTTTTCTTGGTTCAACGTTTTCGATTGACGATTATCCTCGCTTGTGGAGTATGACAAAACTCAACAAAACGACTAGAGTACGACTAGAGTATGATGTGTGGATGTTCGTCGTTGAATTCAGAGATGGATGGAGAGGAGAAATCGGATGGGTCACCTGAATTCCGATATTGATCGCAAGTTGACTTTTCTCTCTGCACTTCCAATAATTAATACAATCATTAATCTCTGCGCTTCAACGAAGGACTTCCACACTTTGCTGCAATCTTCGCGCGGTTGTCAGCAGATGACGTGCAAAACAAGATGAAAATTCCGGCCTTGGCGGCAGTGCAGAAATCTCATCTGGGCCAAAACAACAAAACCTTAAAGGACATGCAAAGCAATAAAGCACCAAACAAAAGCTGAGCCGTCCAGAAACAGGAGTCGGGCGCAAATATGATCCGGAATTGTTTACTTACTACTTTACAAACTGTATACCTACCATCGTTTTTAATTTTCAGGATTTAGTGTGCTTGTGTGCGCTTATAATTTTGGAGTTCGTGACAATTGGGATGTTGATAAACGGTCAGGTTGCAGTCAACGAAACCATCCAGAGATTCTTGATTAAGATAGAGAGTTTCTCGATTCCTGTCATGGTTGCTTCGAAACCAAAATTAGTCAACGTCACTCTTCACCGACGAATGTCAAAGGTTTTTTGTCTTTCTTTGTATTTCTTTGTCTTTTTCTTCAGCTTTGATGAAAGAGCCCCAACCTGTACGAGTATTTGCATGCGTCGTAGAGCTCCGCACATTTCTTCCATTTTCGGCAATGGTCACAATATGTCGAGGTGCACCATACTTGTTTTGATTAGGGAGATTAGCGTTATTTGAATCTATCTTTGTTGCCCAAGACTGTCGAAATGGATTGGCGTTCGAAAAGGATCATTCAATGGAAGAGGAGTACCAGGGCAACAAGACTACATACCTACTTAAAAATCCTTATTTGCTGTACCTACCCGTAACTTCAGCTTGGCTTGTAGAAAACGTGAAATTTGAGACAAGAGTAATTAGTGCCCCGGGGTGACGTAATGCAAAACCGGTGTGCAATTTTTGAACCAGATGTAAAATGTGACGACGAAAGTGAATTTACATACCATCCATGATATCGGCCTTCCTTCTAAATGTGTGTATTGAAGAACGCGAAACCTTCCATCGACAAAAAAATTCACGGACCCATCCATTTTCTTGGCGTCAAATTTGCCGACATTTCGTTTTCGCTATTACTGCTGCTTTAGAGTTTGCGCTCACAGCCCTGCATAAAAAACAGTTTGTGAATCTCTTGATTTTTTTGAAATTTCTCATGTGAATCAAAGTTTTCATCAACTGGAGAAATCATGATGACAAATCAACTGGACATCATGGTGGCTTTCATAAAGTCCACGGCGACTTTTATTGAATCGACGCTCTTTCGGACTTCAAATGTCACATTCTGGTGTGAACAAAGTTGAAGTTTCTGGAATGAGGTCAAAACAGGCATTATAATAGTGCAAGTCTGGAGGAAAAATTCAAACACACGGTTGGCAAACAAACGCGCAATGTCATTGCGATGCCAAATGAAAACTTTCGATGAGAAAAATATCGGCCGTTTTTTCGTGGGTTTATGGAACCACGACATCGAATTCGAAAGTGCATGTTTGACACGCACTTCAAGCTCATTTTTCCATTCAAGCTCATTTCATGACCTCTGCAAAAAAGTCCACGACACGACCTTCCCATCTGTTACCTACGGATTTCGGATTCTCGCGGTTAAGAGTCGCCTAAATGCGGCAAGAATTTACCTAATTTTCGATTTCAATCGGCTGCACTGCCCCCATTGTTCAAATATGCTGGCGGTTTGAAGTCCACTTTTCCAGAACCAAGCCTGGATTTGTACTCTTTCTGAAATCCCCGATTGTGTTGAAATCAGGTGAAAGTCTTTCGAGATACTCGTATGCTAAGAAATCCTGCATTAAAAGAATGCTGTCCGCCGACTCTGTCAAAGACAACATAATGGCTTTCTCTCTAGCTCTTTATTCTCATTGTCAAAAGCTGCATAAACTATCCGCAAAGGCCCAATTTCAGTAAAAAAAATTGAGAGACTTATGTGGCCAAGATGACACCAAGTTAGGCATTTACTTGGTGCCATTTTAAGCATTTACTTAAAGCCGGCATTTCGCTCTAACTTTCGTTTTGGGGTTCTACGAACTGCGGTTTAGCAGCAGAAATGTGCACAAATGCAACTTAAACGATCCACCAAAAACGGAATCCGAGATTATTCTCCATAGCCAAATCGACACGCATTTCATCTGGCTGTGTTTTATCAGTTGCCATATGGCACATCAACTGCCTGCATCCGGAACAGGATTTGGCAGTCTTTATTGAAATTCCGGCCTCTCGACCAAGAAATTAATTATTCTGTTCTGGTAATGATGAATCAGGTCAACATACTCGTTGGAATTTCTCGACTCAAGAGGGTTATAGAAATTCAACGAGGGAATCTCTTCACAAACTTCGGAAAGCGGTAGCTGACCACGGCATTTTTGAAGGGGGTAAAATCTGTCCAAAGTGCGTGACTATTTTATGACTTATTTTTCTATTTTTGACGATTTTATGACGTGTGACTACAATTTTCATTAAGACAGTTTTTTTTAAATTTTAGGTAAACTCATCCATGCATGGTGTGAACGGCCATTACAACATAATGGACTATCAGGATTCGAATACACAGTTGTTCGCGCTGCTTGACGGAAATAATGAGCCTGCAGGAAATAACACCCAGTTGCTGTTCAAATTTGCAAATTCGACGAAACTGGAGTCCCACAGCAACTCCACACGAACAAATCCCACAGACCCAGCTCTCTCTTTCTATCACGAAGGTGTGAAATCCAACCACAGTTCTCCATCGATGTTAAACTCCGAAATGGACATTTTCGTTCTGGGGGATGGTTATGATCGGAAAGACATCGATATGCCCATATTATCGGAAGACACAAGGCAGGTTGTTCCAGTGCCAGACCCCCCTGCAGCGGCACTCGATCCAGATGAAGGTCGCAATGACACTTGGGCAATTGGTCCTTCAACGCCACTAGCAATTCTCCTCGAGTCGTCAGGTTCATCCAGCAGTACAAAATCGAGTAGCAGTCGCCCTCACGGCGCATCGGTTGTTTTCTCTTTCGAAAATGTAGTTGACTCTGATGAGTCGACGGAGAATTCTACCGAATACGACGGTTCGTTTTCATTTTCATTTCATTTCATTGCGCCTACTTGAAACAGCATAATTTGCGTGTGCGAAAAAATAGGTATAAATAAAATATAGGTATTAAATAGGTATTTTGTACAAAAATAGGTATAACAGATCTGTTATACTTTTGGACTTTTGGTGAGTGCATGGTATTCTTTTCGGCACGGCTATTTCGACCAGAAATGCCGGCCTTAAAGGAGTTTCTAAAAAAAAAAAAAATCAATCAAGAAGAGACGCAAGTGATTGTCCGTTGTCGGACGTGACTGTTTCCATCGAACATGCAAACTTGTATCGATTGCTGTTAACCACCGTTGGTATCGTGTCAACCATGAAAGTTTTCCAGATGGATGTTTGATGATGCACATTTCAAGATTTGTAATTGTTCCAGAGGGTTGTATTTTGGAAACAGGTACCCACACGTTGGTACTTCGTGTTGTTCCACTTCTGATTCAAAAACGATGAATTCCACATTCGGATGATGCGTGCTTATAGCCTATGTATACGAATATACAGGGTGATTCAAAAGTCACGATAAATTTTATTTGTTGGCTCGCTGTTGAATTTTGTTGCTGTCCCTGGTTCTGTCTGCAACTCCAAAGTAATTTATTTTGTTTCCAGGCAGCAGTTATCGTCAAATTGCGCAGAAGTTCTTGTCTGGAGTTGTAGCATGTTCGCAAGCTTAGCGCGTAAAGTTGTTCATTTCTGCGGTGACAGCGATAGAACGTTGCATGCTGCCAGCGACAACTTCCACCAACGCTATCTGGAGCGGGTGCCCCAACCTGCATTTCATCAAGAGGTTCTGCACAAGTTCCAAAGAACGGGTTCAGTTGCAGAAGCGCCTGAAATTCTGCCAGTGGGCAATCGAGCAAAGAAATGGGACGAGTGTTTGCTCGAGAATAATTCTGGCAGAATTTCAGACGCTTTTCAGAGTCCAGGAATGTGTAGCTACTGCAGTGGTGAGTGCTTGAAAGCAATTATGGCTTGAAAGCGCATGCTCAGGAGTTCATGGCTCTGAGATGCACAACACGGAATTCTGCGGTTATACCGACTTGCTGCGCCAATTTCCGCGTATAGACGAATCTCCATCCACTTCCATGGCCAAAATCATGTCGTGTTCGTATCCGGCGGTCGCAATCTGTGGCCGCCCAGGGAGTCATCTGCGAATGTACCAGTTTCTATGGAACGTGTACTGTACACCAACCACTTCATTGACATATGCACGTTGAGTCAAGCCGATCCGGGTGGCCTCCTGGAAGATACTCCGGCCGGCATGCAACAACTCCATTTAAGAACTTCCGCGAATCCGACGGTAACTATAAACACACATCCTGGAAATAAAATAATCACTTTGGCTTTACAGACATGACCAGGAACAGCAGCAAAATCCAATGGCGAGCTAACTAATGAAATTTATCGTGACTTTTGAATCACGCTGAATATGTTTCAGCAATTGTGGAAGAATTAGGTACGAGATGCAGTCGAGGGTAAAGCTTACGAGTTGTGATGTAAATCTGGTCATTTAAAACCATGTTGATTTTTCCCTCGTAACTCAGAGGTAAGCTAAACTCTCGACTGGATCTTGCAGCCGTAAGCGTTGTGAAGTTATGTGATTGTTCTTGGCGCATCTATATCCAGTGAAATGATAAGCGGCGAAGGGTGCCTACACTCTAAACACGAAGTTCAGCTTGGAACGCCATATTTTAACATGGGCTTAGATGGGAGGTGTTCTTTTAGGAACACACGTCTTGTTTTTGGAACACTATAGGTGTTCCATTTGGAACACAAATGGAACACTTATGGTGTTCCGAAACACCAAATGTGTTCCAAATCTGTGACATTGCTGTCACAGATTTGGAACACATTAGGTGTTTCGGAACACCAAAAGTGTTCCAAATGGAACACTTAAAGTGTTCCAAAAACAAGACGTGTGTTCCTAAAAGAACACCTCCCATCTAAGCCCATGTTAAAATATGGTGTTCCAAGCTGAACTTCGTGTTTAGAGTGTAGGAGTTCTCATTCAAAATCTATAGCAACATGGACCACAAAAACACGCCATTGTTTCAGCATTGATTTGGCAACATTGAGTCGGCAATTATGTCGGCATTATAGCGAGTCCACACATTCGCGATTTTGTCGCGTTGTCGCGTCGTCGCGTCGTCGCGCGCGTAAAAGTTGTTGAGTGCGACAACATCGCCTTGTGTGCATACACTGCATGGTGTATTCGTATACTGCACGCGTGGCAATGTCGTTGTACCCGACAACTTTTACGCGCGCGACGACGCGACAACGCGACAAAATCGCGAATGTGTGGACTCGCTATTAGCAGTGAAGCGGCTGCCCTGTAGAAACTGGACGGCCCCATATGGGGCCTATTAACCGCTCCATCTAAATTTCAGCAATGTTCGACGATTTTGGGCGGAAATTTCTGGTCACCCTGCATCACCAATTCCAAGCCTTCTTTATTTGAAAGTAATTTCATCTTACAGGTATATCAAAGAACATTACTATTCCTTTAATTTTTCTCATTGGAACGCATTTTTATCAATCCACTGCAAACTGATAACAAAAGGCGATGACCACGAAGGCAACGAAGCCAACATGACCTGGGTCAACCTCGGTGGCATTCGTCCAATCGAGAAGAGCGGTGCTAAAATCAGCCACGCTGAAAGGCCAGCTAAAACACTTTCCGGTGAAGACATAAGGACGGCAACGAATGAATTGATAATCGAAACTCTTGAAGCACTTCACAACATGATGGACGCAGCTGTTACGCTTTGCATATTTCAAGCCATCATAGAGGTTAGCCATTCTCACACGTCATTTATCACCTTATCGTGTTGATTTTTTTTTGGGACTTCAAATGTTGCAATTGGGCATGGTTTTTCTCGTCGTTTTGTTTTTCGTTTAATTTTTCACCTCTCTTGCAACAGGCCTGTCAAAAAAACCTATCAGAAGAAAAAAAGAAAAATTGATGAGAAAATTTATATAAAAAGAGAATTTATATAAAAAGAGAGAGAAAATTTATAGAAGAAAATATTGATGGGAAAATATCGAACACCGTAGTGCCACCAGGTTCTTTCGGTTTTCACTTATGCCTAGTTTTTCCAACACGGATCAAATCTACGTTTAAACTGAGATCAACTGATCGTAGATCATTATTTGAACTGGATCATGATCTGAGATTATCTTTTTGTGTCCATTTGAGGTGGAGATGATCTCGGTTCAACTGATCGGAGATCATTTTTGATCCGCTCTTTTCAATTCGGCCGCCATATTTGATCCTGGAAACTCTTCAACATTTATTTCACTTCTCCACTCAAATGGGTGGCATTTTATGGTTCTGAACAGCCACTCGTCATCATTTTACATCTCATAGAGAGTTCAGGCACTTGCGTTTGAATGTTTCTTGCAATTTTTCCTTTTTTTTGTGATAGAATGTTCTAGCGAAAGGTGAAATGCTGTGTATATTCTCACCCAACGTCAAAAATCATTGCTTTGGTTTTCGTGGTGCTGATCTGCATTCCCCATACGTCACACCAACGAGAGACCTGGTTGAGATCGGTTTGGAGAGCATCGGAGTCGTCGGGTGAGTTAACTACTCTATAGAGTACGACGTCGTCGGCAAACAAGCGAACACAAGAAGTGAGATTTTCTGCTAAATCGTTAATATAAACCAGAAAGGCAATTGGGCCAAGGACAGTCCCTTGCGGGACACCAGAGGAAACGTATGAATCAGATGATACTGCGCCTGCAATTTTGACCGCTTGGGATCGATCATCCAAAAAGTTCGCTAGTAGTTTCACAAAAAAAGGTGGAAAGCCCAAGTCAAAGATTTTGCTCACAAGTTTGTCGTGCGGTACAAGGTCAAAAGCCTTCTTAAAATCGATGAAAATAGCATGTGTACAGTTACGAGCTTCCATATTCCTGCCAATCTCATCAGCTAGAAGGAGCACCTGAGTCTCGCAGGACATTCTTTCTCGAAAACCAAACTGGTTGGGGTGCAGGGTATTAATTATTTTCGGACAAAAATTGACACATAAAACAAGCCAAAATTTGTTCGAAAATTTTGGAACAAATACAAGTGAGGGAAATGGGTCGATCACTGTCTGGTTTGTTTGGCGGTAATCCCTTTTTGCGTATTGGAGTGACAAATGCTTTCTTCCAGTCAAGCGGGAGTTCCCCGTTCTTAAGAATGCAAGAGAAGAAGGGAGTGAGAATAATGCTTAGGGCAGGATTAAGGTGTTTAAGAAGACGCCCAGGTAGGCCATCAGGACCCATGGCTTTTTTCGGATGTATTTTTGCCAAAAGTTTTTTAACACCAGCCACCTCAATGTGGGGAAGGGGGTACACGACATCATTTTCAGCAATCTGCGCATATTGGCCGGGATTTCTCTTGGCGAAAACGCTAAGTGAAGTAGTTGTTTAGTTCGTTGGCAATTCCCTCGTCACTCGTAACAAGAGTTCCATCATGACCAGTCAAGGAGGAAATTCTACTTCCCTGTTTAAGGGATCTTACGTATTTCCAAAAATTTCGATCTGACTGGTCATGGATCGAAAAATTTCGATCTGACTGTTTGATTCTCTGCCATTATAATTTTTACACATTACACAAACCAAGTAGGTACCTAATTGGATCCGATTATCAATCAAGGAACTGCATTGAATAAACTCACAAATTTGTGGAATGGCCTCCTACAGAAGGACACTAAATTTGCGACAATAATTCTGCACCGTTAAATCATAGACAAGATAAGCTTTTGCCAATCGAAATGTCCACTTTCACGTAAGCTCCTCTGTCTTTCCCTGTGTCCTACTCATTGGGCCGATTTTTTAAACGAAGCCCATCTTTTAGGCCGCGGATTATTTTCTTTTTAAATGCAATTTTGTACACAAAAAGAAAATAATTCGCGGCCTAAAAGATGGGCTTCGTTTAAAAAATCGGCCCATTGTATTCATTGGCGGAATAGTTCAGGCGGCAATGGTGCGGCACCATCCTCAGTTTCTACCTTCCCGCCAGGATCTCTGCCCCTTGGAACCCCGCTGGGGATCCGCCTCAAACTCCTATAATACTGGGGAGACGGCACCCCAGAGCCCCCGACTGGGCCACGCCCATAGATTATGTGCCCTCTTTGGGAAAATGCTCACCGGCTCTTTTTCTATGGAACACTTCAAACACTGGCCTTTGTATTTGGTAAACTCCACTTTCGGCGAAAAGAATTTCGTTACACCAGACTCGCAGAAGAGGAGTCCTTGTTCCAGCATATGAATTGCAGAAGTACGAGTTGTGGAATTACGTTCGGCAAATTGCAGAATTACGTTCGGCAAAAGTTCGGCAAAAGCGAAAATAGGTGCCAAAATACCATTTGCGAAATTCCCCGTTGCCAAAAAACCAGTTGCGAAATTCCTTTCGGCGAATTTCCGTTCGGCAAAACCATCAGTTGCAAGAGTCCTCGTTGCGAAAATGCAAGTTGCCAAAATACCATTTGCGAAACACCTCCGTTGCAAAAAAAACCAGTTGCTAAATTCCTTTTGGCGAATATCTTTCGGCGAGTTTCGTTTTGCGAAATTCCTTTCGGCGAAAGTGCCCCAAGCGTGGAAGCTGCGATGGTTGCGAGTGGAATTGGGGTACAATGCCGCACCGTTCAAGTGTGTTACTCATCACCACACCAGAGATGCGTTACTATACGTTATCACGTTACTACGCCGCGAAGGCAGAACTGATCACAATCAAAAAGAATAAAGAAGAAGGCATAGACACCAGTGATTTAACGAAAAATAACTTGCAAAATAACTAAACTTTGTGTTGCCGTTAATCACATTTGATACCTGTAGACTTCATAACAAACTTTAGTTTGATCGTTCACAACACAAAACTCGTTTGAAATCTATTGTTGCTGCTTGTCTGATTGCGTTGTGTGCATTCGCTGCCAACTTGCGACCGTGCGAATAAATAAATAAATCTGAATATTGAAACGACATCCCACGAAAATGAAAATGACACATCGCAGAAAAAAAGAAAAGACGAGACCAAAGAGATGATCCGAGATCAGAAAATTGATCGCCCAATTTTGGCCGATCAAAGATGATCCGAGATCAGGGCATTTTGATCGCCGATCAAAAGTTGACTCGAACTCGATGGACAAAACACCTGATCTCGGATCAAATTTTGATCCGAGATCAGCGGGCAGAGATGATCGGCGATCAACAGCCAAAAGAACCAAAAAATGAAATGATCTAGGTTTAAACTCAGTTTAAACTCTGATCAATTTTGATCCGTGTTGGAAAAACTGGGCATTAGAGACACTTTAGGTAAAGACCTGACCACCACTGACCACAGCAGCCACCGAATCCACCGAAACTGTAATGCGCCACGACAGCTTCCACCGAAACTACCGAAATTCTGTTTGTATAAACCTTTTTTCAGTGGTTTTGGTGGCTTTGATGGTGATGGTGATGAAATCTAGTTTCAACTGGTGCCTCACTCAAACCCAACTCTATCATCAAGCCTATCCTGACCTCCCACAGGTTAGGACATAACCTAACCTGACATCTCCACCTTGAGTTAGTTAGGGTTATAAGTTCGGTTCGGCAAGGTCAGGTTGTTAGATTAGGTCAGATTAAAATGGGGAGAGACTGGGTTTGGTGAGGTTGGGTGAAGTCAGGTTACTTTAAAGTTAGGTTGGGCGAGGTGACAATTGATAAAACCTGACCACACCACCGAAACCTCAGAGGAAAATGGCTACAAAATGAGACAAAAAAACCGGTGGCAGCTATTGTGGCGCACTCAGTTCCGGTGGTTTCGTGTGGTTCCCGTGATTTCGGTGGTAGTCAGGTTTTGTCAAAATGTTGTTTTTTTTAATGGAAGGCGAAAAAACAAAGAAGCAACTTGGGAGCAGTTTATGCAAGCGCAGGTTACACAGGTCGTTCATATGCCTACCACTACAAAAATGGATCACCCGCAATAATGGAGTGCGATATGACACCGTGAAAAAGTTTTCGCAAACTTTGGATTTTAGTTTCTTGGATACCAAAGGGCTTTTCCAAACCCACCACTTGAACTGGGAAAACTGAGAAGCACCTTTCTAACGGAAATATTCTACGAAATGTGAAGCAAATTAAAGGAGAAACCAATGTAAAAAAAGATAAGGAAAACATAAAAACGAGCCTCCATATATCAGGATAATGCATAGCAACAGCACACAACAGCATCTTGGCACACAAGTCTGCAAGCAATTATAGGCTTCGAAATCCCCAATCCCATTTCACCACTTCACTTTTCATAATTTTTTTATCTACATGCGCACACCAACACCATTGCTTCTCCTTCTTCTTCCACTTACTGTCCTTGTTCTTGGACTTGTAGAAAACGTTTTATAAATAAAAAGAGAACACGTGACAATGTCTTTTCGTTTTAGATCACCCAGAGATCGTCTACCCTTGGAGCCAAAAGAATCTGACACACCGATGGAAGTTCTGCGCCACATTTTCTAGAACTAGATAGGAACACAAAGATCTCCTCGGATTATAGGACAAAAAATCTTTGCTCTCATAAAAAAAGAACTGGCAAAAGCCGGGGAACTTTTTGAAACGCCTTCGTCCTGCCACTTTTCATCCACTTTCAATGTTGAGGTCCATATTACGGAGCTTATCAAAAGTCCTCGAACATAGGCGATATTTTGAAGTACTTGGTTAACACAGGGGCCATCTAATTTCAACCTGGGCTTGGTGCAACTTACGCCTCACACACGAGTGTCATGATGTTTTGCGGCACATATTGCCATTGACTCTAAATGGCGCCTGAGTTAATATAATGAACTCCAATAAGTCCAATGTTCGAAGACTTTTGATAAGGACGATCATAATTCATAGCCAATAAGGTGTGCAATGCACGTAGGTACTTTCTCTTCCCTAAATATTCTATTTTCCGATGGTCGATATTCCAAATTCTTATTTTTTAGGCTACGATGATTATCTTCAGTTTTAAGCTGCTGAGAATGATTTGGGTTGATCCAGGAAGAGGACGATTCGAATCCTACAAATCGGGTATGTATAAGCGCTGATTGAAGATTGCGCAACAGTAGACGAACCAAAAGCGTCAAAACTAGGGCCGCGTGCACAGCACCTATTGACGTATGAATTTCCCGAGGAAAGGTTCCTCACAAATCCGTGTGCAGTGCCGGGAAAAGTAATGGAGCCACACAGGCAATTAATGCAGTTTCGGTAGTCAATGATATTTTTGATTCCGCGACGAAAATTCCAATTACAGTGCCTTACGTCGAGATAGGACTAGTCATGGAGGAGGGGTTGCCCTTTGCGTGGCACAGTCTCTCAATGCTTCCCTGGTATACTCAGACCCGAGCCATGAATTCATCCTATGCAAAGTTAGCTGCCCTTCCAGCACCTCTTCCTCCCCATTTGTTCTACATGTTCTAGTTGTTTACAGATCTCCGGCTGCTAATGATCCGAGCTTATTTGATGCCATTGATAACTGCCTCTGTAGTTTCAACCTGCTGAAAAAGGCAAATATGCCCATTTTGATTCTAGGCGACCTTAATCTGCCGGATATCTTGTGGCACAAAAATGAAATTCGAACACATCCCGCATATGGCGTGGCCTTAAACCGCAGGTGCCTGTCGTTGATTTCCAAATTCAATCTCACTGAATACACACGTAAACCGACAAGGGGTGATCACCTGTTGGATATCTCCCTGGTAAGGCCACCCGAGATTGTGTCAAGTTGTGAGGTTATTGAAGGAATTTCAGATCACTCTGTAGTTTCCCTTCGTTTAGATGTTGAAAAACCGGCCCCTGTAAGCATAAAGAAATGGACTTTCGTTTACCGCAAAGCAGACACAGTGGCTATGTCCAAGTTTCTCTTGCAGCGACTAGAAGGATTTCGTTCCCTGCAATATGTGGCTGGCCCCAATCTGGACCTCCTTTGGGATAACTTTAGCTCCATTGTGGAAGATGCTTCAACCAATTTTATCCCCAAGAAAACAGTTCGTACATACAGCTAAACCGCCTTGGTTTTCTGCGGAATTAAGAACACAAAAGCGCAGAGTACGTGGCCTATTTAAGATAAAGAAATTTTCGTGCAAAAATCGGGCTGCATTTTCTGCGCTCTTTCGGATTACAACAACTCGAAACATAGGGCTCTAGAGACCTATCTTTCATCGCTTTCTGTCAATGGAGATTGTCGTGGGGAATTTTGGAGATATAACAAGTCTCGGCGTAAATCTGGGTCAGGTATTCCTCCTCTCGTCACTGCTGGGGATGAGCCAACAGAAGCTGAAGACCCGGTTTCCAAGGCAAATGTCTTAAATGAGACATTTGTCAAGGCCTTTAGAGGTTTTGCTCTCCCAAATTTCCCAGAGGGGCCCTGTTTAAATGCTGTGGAGGGACCTTCGATCACTGAAACATCCATTATAAACAGAATCATTCGGATGAAAACGAAAAAGAGTGAAGGACCTGGGCCAGTGAGTATTAAATTTTTGAAGCTGCTTCCGAATGTTGTTTCCAAGTTTCTTGTGATACTATTCAATGCTTGTATCTTGGAGGGAAATGTGCCAAGCTGTTGGAAGCAATCAGTTGTCGTTCCCATTTTTAAGAAGGGAAGCCGTTCAAACCCTTCCAATTATAGACCAATCAGCTTGCTGAATACTTGTTCCAAAATCCTTGAGTTCATTGTGGCTAATCACATCAGAAGATTTCTTGACGCGAACAATTTGCTGTCTCCAGCTCAGCATGGTTTTCGACCAGGATATTCCTGCACCACTCAACTTACAGCATTTGTTCAAGACTTGGCTAGTGCGCTTGATCGCGGTGCACAGATGGATGCAATTTCCATAGACTTCGCCAAGGCCTTTGATGTGATTAATCATGATTTGCTGATTAGGAAGCTGGAACTCTTGGGGCTTGACCTTATTACGATTAAATGGATAAAAGGTTACTTGTCTGGCAGGACGCAGGCAGTTCGTGTTGACTCGAAATTGTCTACAGCCCTCCCTGTAACCAAAGGCGTGCCCCAAGGTAGTATTTTGGGCCCTCTTCTCTTTATCATCTATATCAATGAACTTGCCCAACGTGTGCGCTCATCCATTCGGCTCTTCGCCGATGACTGCATTATCTACTCAGAATTACCTGCTCGGGGTGAATGTTGTTTGCAGGAGGACCTGAATCTCATTGAAGAATGGTGTGATCAGTCTGCCATGGCATTGAATCTTGGTAAATGCTGTTATATCCGTTTTTCCACGAAACGTACTGACTTTGATCCACAATACCATCTTGGTGGGAGGGTTCTCTCCGTATCAAGTGAGATTGCTTACCTTGGTGTTAAGTTTTCCAGCAAGCTGGACTGGGCATCTCACTTAAACATGATCGCGATGAGGGCCAACAGAGCATTGTACTTTGTGAAAAGAAATTATAGGAAGTGCCCTTCCCGAACTCGCGAACTTGCTTATTTTGGCTTAGTACGGCCTATTTTAGAATACGCCGCTCCAGCCTGGGACCCATGGATTGGTTTTCACAGTTTGTCTCTCGAAAAGGTTCAGCGCAAGGCTGCGCGCTTTGTGCAGGGCGATTACAGGCAAAAGAGCAGTGTAAGTAAAATGATAGAACGTCTGGGATGGGATTCCCTTGCAGAAAGAAGGCGGATTGCCCGCCTCACCAGCCTGTTCCAGGTCCTTGGAAATGTCGGCGGGTGGGGTCAGATGTTAGGGCTTCTTGATTTACCAACTTTCTACTCCCACCGTGATCATGACTACAAACTTAAACCTTGGGCTTTCAAGAAAGATATTGGCAAGTTCTCCTTCTTGGGCAGAACCATTACGGAATGGAACTCATTACCATCAGAGATTTTTTCCTTACCGCTGAGCATTCCCATCCTGCAAAGGCGCCTTGAGAGTCTAATTAGTCCCGATGTCAATTTACTATCCCTGCAGTAGCTTCACAAATTTGTGCTATAAATTGTGTAATAATATGTCTTTTCTCTTGCATTCTTCAATGATTTCATATCCTTGTCCTTATTGCTTGGGTTGTATTTGTAAACATTCCATTCAATGGAAAGGACACATTTGTCTCTCGATATGGCTCAACTTCAATGCAGAGAATCCGTTTTTATGGAGTAATGTGGGTGTGTAAACCTGAGCAGTGCCAGTGAGTGACAAGCACTCTATGTGCATGTGTCAAAAGAACACTCGTCTCGAGTCTCACCTTGTGCAACAAAGTTGCCCTCCGCAACAGTTTCTCCTCAGGTTTTTTCGATATATGCTGGCGGACGGACTTTTCATACATTGATATCCATCCCCGACCTTTCCTCACATTCCAGTCAGTTGTTGTGCATTCGTTTTCAACTGCATGCAAAAAATTTTTTTTTTTTTTTTTTTTTTTTTTTTGCAAATTTCTTGTGCTCTCCAAATCAGAAGTTCGGGTTGAAGCGCCGTTTATGGCGAATGGGCATGGATGGGAGGTGTTCTTTTGGGAGCGTTTTGGGAGTGCCCGGTGAGTTCTTGGAACACGCCGAATGTTCCATTTCCTGTCACGGGTTTGGGGACGCGTGAGAGACTTGAAACGCTGGAGGTGTTCCAGGTCGCGCAGCATAATGTGTTACAACTTTTTGACGGGAAGTGGAGTATCATGTGTGTTCCGGGACGAGACTTGGTGTATTTTGCAGGAATGAATGGAATACTTTATGGCGGGGTTTCTTCCCTTATTGCCTCCCTTATTGCCTGGCTAAACACGCCGCCGGCCTCCCACTGGGCCAACGGCGCTCATGCCATTTTTGGACATTATGACCAATGGGCAACGGTGTGCTCAAGCCAAATTCGGCTTGTCTGTAACTCCTGACATTTTTCCACAGGTGCCAAAATTTGTTCATTGTTTTTCAAATTTTTCAAATCCATTCATTGTTCATGCATATACGTGCATTCATTTATGCATTCATATGTTCGTTTTATAATTGTATTAAGTTTTTCGTGGTGTTAATTGTATTAATTTTCCCCTTTGCTTTTGTGCATAATTCTTATTGATGTAAATGTGTGTATTATATTCAATAGGAGGCAACTCCCACGAATAAAGAATTGAATTGAATTGAATTGAAAAATTAGCACCAAAGTTCAAGAAGAAAAAAATCGAAGTTTTTTTTTTCAAAAATATACCTTGCAATAAAATTGTTTGACAAAATGAAACAAATGAAACAAAACTTGTGAAACAGATGTCTCAACATGTTGACGAAACACGACACTTTTTTCTTTGTGAAAAAAAGGACGCAAGAAAAGTAAGTTTCGGAGGCAACACCATTTCTGCCATTTATTTTACGTGAGTGGCTCCATTAATTTTCCCGATGCTGTACCTACCGAAGTTGTTTTACAACTTCTAATTTGGGGGTTATTTTATGTGAGAGACAAAGGGACAGCAGACGCAATTTATTCTTCAGCCAACTTCGCTATCAGATCATGGTGGACTCGTTTTCTTTTCAAAATGGAAAATCCAAGTCAAAATGAAAAAAAAAAACTGTTCGAACGCAGTGTGAGGAAAGGTTCAAATTTATATTAATCAATAAATAAAATTAATTGATGCAAATGTTTCTATGCACTCAGAACGTTGTTGGGGTCGCGACGGCGTCCACTTGAATCGATTCAGGAGTGAATCTCTTGCAAAGATTTTTTTAGACCGGTCACTGGTCATGTGAATGAACCTGAGCTGAGTCCCGGAGAAGCTATGGACACTGTTGCAGACAGTCCACTGCAACCTCGCTTTTCGCTGAAGTTGGATTCTTGTTTGGCTGATGGGCAAAGTGGTGACATAAAGCAATCTAGGACTCTTCAAAAAATTGTCATGCTGCAGCTGGAAACTTAAAAATAATGATGACCAATTTCAGGAGCATGAAAAAATAAAACAATAAAATTCGGCTCTGGTTGAGGTTCATTCACCTGATCTCATTATAGGACTTGAATCCTGGTTGTCACCAGATATAAATGATGCTGAAATTTTTCCATCTGGGTACAGCATATTACGTAGAGACCGAAGCTCAAATGGGGGCGGTATATTTCTCTGTGTCAATTCGTTGCTTCCTTGTAAATTGCTGTATACTGGACCTCTCTTTGAGTTTATTCTCTGCAAGGTCTCTGAAACCAAAATTCTTCTCGAACTCTTTATTGTAGTAGTTTATAGAGCACCGAATATAGGGGAGGACTTTTTTGACGCACTTGAAGGTTGTTTATTGAACCATAAGCTTCAGAGACGTGCCGATGAAAATCTTATCCTAATAGGAGATTTAAATCTGCCTTCTGTTAACTGGAAATGTAACTCTGTTGACACGCATCCTGTTTATGGAACGAAAATAAACCAAAGGGGCCTATCCTTGTCCTCCGACCTGGGGCTCCGTGAATGCACAGGAGCGCCAACCCGTGGGAACCATCTTCTTGACGTATCCTTTATTTATTTATTTAATACATTCTACTGCAAAATGGCAGCATAGCAGAAAACAATTGCAGATAACGACTAAAAGAAATCGGGCACAAGGCTTTCGTCAATTTTTATCGAGAATCAAGTCAAACATAAAACATAAAACTGGCTCAGCGAGGCAAACAAACGATTTTGGACGTCAACCAGCAGACTTTTTCCTTCATTTTCAAAGTGATTTCATTCACTGAAAATAAAAATTAAAAGGTGCAACTCCACTCATCTCCGTCCTCCCAGATCATCCCCTGCCTTGTAAACATCGTTTACACACCGAAAGTAGCAACTGGGAGAACAAAAATGTGCAGAACTACACCCTTTTATTCTCAGTAATCCTGAATGTTAGCTGCTTGATTTAAAATTGGCTTCTCAGAACTGCTTGATTCATGTCACCTTTAAGGTCAAAATCATGTGGTAACTTATTCCACTCTCTGATCGTGCGAGGAAAAAAAGAGTTTAGAAGTATTTTTGACTTGATAAGAGGATAGTCAAACACAAAATTATGAGTGTTGCGCCTGGCTGTTGAACGCAGCCTGAACATATCTGGGATTTTGATTTGATATTTCCCTTTGAGAATGCTCTTAATGATTGTGAGCCTCCTGACACTCCTTCTGAGGGCCAAGGGGAAGAGCCCAAGTTTTTCTGCTCTAGCTTTTATGCTAGAATATGGGGAGAAATCATTGGTAATAAATCGTATCGCCAGCTTTTGAACTTTTTCAAGTATCTCTATGTGTGACTTCAGCATTGGATCCCACACACTGCATGCATATTCCTTGTTACGACCGGGTGATCTCTTAACTTCCAGCACAGTGGAAGATGGACTTTCGGACCACGCTCTTGTGCTTCTGGACTTAAATTTCCCAAAAACCAAAAAACCGCCGCAAGTAAAGCTCGTGGAGCAGCTGTGGAGAGTAAACAAAAAGGAAATGTCTGCCTTTCTCCTGGTCAAACTGGAAGTTTTTCGTGGACTGGCTTTAGATCCATGCATGAATGTGGATTTAATTTGGGAGCATTTAATTTGGGAGCATCAAATAATTTGTGAGGCTTCCGAACTCTACATACCCAAGAAAAAAGCGCAAGACTGGCAAAAAAGCCCCCTTGGTTTTCTTGGGAGCATTTGTTTACGTGGAGCATTGGGAGCAATGTCTGTTAAATAAATCTTTCTTCAATGTCTGGGACAAGGGAAGATGATCTTTAAGCCCCTCCCTTTGCGCGTTTGCTGTGACGTCACAATGGCTGAGTTGGACGCAGATGCAGAATGAGAGCGTGAAGCTGGAGATTTGGGATTTGATGCGATCGTTTCGCTCCTGCTGTTTGTCTGCGCGAATGCAGTTCCATTTCGAGTGGTTCAAAAAGATGCAAGGCCCTTCGAACCCCAATGATTCCTCGAATATTTGGGTGCTCGCCGACGCTCCGCACCTGCTCAAGCTGCTGCGAAATCATTTTTTGGACCAAGGGTTTGATTTGCCATCTGGTGAAAAGGTCACAAAAACGCTGATCCGGGAGCTGATAGAGAGTGATTCAGACGAACTGAAAATGAACTCCAAAGTTCCCGAACAGCATCTGGAATTTCAAGGAGCTCTTCGCCAAAGAGTGCACTTGGCAGTGGAATTGTTTTCGCATCACACCGCACACCTGCTTGGTATTTCTGACCCTGAAGAAAAAGAATTTATTCAGTTCTTCACCATCGTGGACAAGTACTTTGACGTTTTCAATTCCAGAATTCCGGAGAGCTCTCACAGGAAGCCAGAAAATGGGCGTATGGCCTGCAGCTACATGCTCAAGAAAAAGCGCTGTCGGACATGGAAAACTTGACCCGAACGATGCGTGTAAGCGGCAGGAACACACTGCTGCCCTTTCAGAAAGGCATTTTGGTTTCCATCGAGTCATTGAGGGGCCTTTTTGCCGACATTCAGGAGCAGTCAATGACATATCTTTTGACGTCGAAGCTGAATCAGAATATCCTTGAGAACTTTTTCAGTCAACTGCGTGGGGTCATCAGATTTCACAGCCATCCATCACCCAGCGATGTCAAGACGAGGATGAAACTTCTTCTTCTCTCCGGAAATTTCCCTTTGCCACAAGCAATAAACCCCCTCAGAGACACTGCTGGGAAAAATGCAAGTCGGCAAGATTTCCTGACAAAATCAGTTATTTCAGCGAACCGCAAAGTGAGTGGATCGTTTCCAGGCAATCTCGACGTTTCGTGTGCTTGTAGACCTCCTTCAGAACACATTCCGTCATCTTCCACCTCTCAAACACTGACTTCCACTTTGCCTCAAACAGCGCCGACACCTTCCGCAAAACCTGCCAACTGTTCCAAGATTCTTCTGGCTAAAGGTGCCATACCCAGTTCCTGGTACAAAAGTCGAGCCCACCATTATGGGCCTACGAAGGTTTGCTGGATATACAGGGTGATCCTAAATTACTGGGAACAACCGATGGGACGTGTTCCTTATGGGGTTGAATTATTTGTTTAAGAGCTCTCATTCATTGTGGGCGCGCTCCCCAATACAAACTGAAAATAAAACATTCTGTGACAAAATGCGCTCCAACCCCTCATTTCGGAGATATGGCCACCCAAAAATCCCGAGGGGAGCCCATCCCTACGTTGGGACGTTGATTTTTTCGTCGCTCACTGCTAATTATTGGATAGCGTGCTCTCCAAGCGAAACTAAAGAGAAAGATTCAGTGACAAAATCGCCTATGACCCCTGGTTTCCGAGATATGGCCCCAAAAAGTTGCAAAAATTCGCAATTTGAAAACTGATTTGGGGAATCTTGGAGAGCCATATCTCGAAAATGCGGGTTCGGTAGGAATTTTTTTATTGAATGTTTTTTCTTCACTTTATCTTGGTGAACAGCATGCTCTCTAAAAATCAGCACTGAGCGACGCAAAAATCAACCCCCAACACAGGCACCAAAAAGGGGTTCCCCTTTACATTTTTGGGTGGTCAGATCTCAGAAATGGGGGGTGGTAGCGCATTTTGTCCCTGAATGTTTTCTCTTCAGTTTGTTTTGGGGAGCAGGATTACAAAAAATGAGAGCTCTTCAACAAACAATTCAAACCCCACAGGCACTCAAAAAGTGCTCAATTCGGGAACTTTGAAGGGGCATATTTTCCAAAATGGTGGTCGGAACGAATTTTGTCACTGAACAAGTTTGATTCCTACGGACATGAGGAACACGTCCTATCGGTTGTTCCCAGTAATTTAGGACCACCCTGTATAGCCTTCAAGGTTCGGGTCACGCGAGTTCCTGGAAGACTCAGTTCTGCGTTGCCGGCTTGGGAATCATCAGGCTTGTTCCAACCGAGTGAAACCTGGTTGAAATCAGTTCAGCAATTCGAAAAGGTATTTTCACAGGCACACGGCAATTTCGTAAGCCGTGAAAAAGGAGTCGTGTCAAACCTGGAAACATGTCCAAGGAATCAATTCCCAAACGTGAGCTCGCACGGAATCAAAGTTTACAGCAGAATAAGAACATTCTCCAGAATTCGTGAAGTTAATGTCAGGCTGATGGAGTTTCAGACAAGAAAGCGTATTTACAATCAGAAACTTCGATGGATAAGGTCTGCAAAAGCCCACGGAATGTGACACAAGGTATGTGAAGGAGCTTTTCTTCGCAAAAACACAAAAATTGTTGTCTTGATCCCTTCTTTGTGCAAACTGCACACAACGAGCTCTACCTGCTCCCGATGAGGACTTATCGGTCTGCCATTGTGACGTCACGCAGAAATGGGATCGGCCTATTATTTCTCGGTCGCCCATTGTCCACACATGGAATAAAAATTTATTTAAAGCGCATTGATTGGGAGCATTGGTTTACGTGGATTTGGGAGCATTGGTTTACTTGGGAGCATTGGTTGGGAGCATTGGTTGGGAGCATTGTTGGGAGCATTGTTGGGAGCAACTTGGGAGCATTGGTTTACGTGGATTTAATTTGGGAGCATTTAATTTGGGAGCATCAAATAATTTGTGAGGCTTCCGAACTTCTTACCCAAGAAAAAGCAAAAAAGCCCCCTTGGTTTACTAAATCGTTGTCTGCTCAGAAATCCCTGCTGCGTCGTCTCTTCAAGCGTAGGAAAGTTTCTACAAGCGATAGGAACTCGTACCGAAATGCTTTGACAAAATACTCTGGCATGAAATTTAAAGCAATCGGAGAATTCTTGGCCAGTTTCAAAGAAATGAGCATGGTCTTTCAAAGTTCTGGGCACTAAATAAGGCAAGAAAAGGACCTCATGTCTTGGTACCTGCTCTTGATGCATCAGATTTAGCTCAACCTTCCGTGACGTCAGCCATTGGAAAGGCAAACTTGTTGAATGAGACTTTTGCAAAAGTTTACAATTCCAGAAGTGGTTTAACCCAACAGCGAGATCCGTGCTTCTATAATCCCGAAAGTCCTATCATTTCGGAAACAACAGTCATCAGTCAACAGTGTCCGAAAGGAGAATGGTCTCGAGACTGCTTGCTTTTTATGATCCTTCAAGGAAATGGGGGGTGGGGAGAGATGCTCCCTTTGATAGAGAACGCAACCTTTTACTCGAAAAATGATCACCCCTTCAAGATTAGGGCAATAGCATTCAAAAAAGAGGTAGGGAAATTTTCCTTTCTCGGCCGTCCTTGCCCCGAGTGGAATCAGCTTCCAGCTACCCTTTTTTCTCTCCCGCTAAACGTCAACACTTTTCGTAGTCGTTTAGAAACGTACTTTCAAATATCTGATTAAGAGTCCCTCACTTTTGTGTAATTGTAGCATTGTCGAATGTTTTGGCTTCGCCATTTTGTGCACCAGTAATATTTGTCACCTTTTGTCGTCCTTTTGTTTGTCCTGTTTGTTTATCCTTGTACATATTTGATCGGGGGAAACTCCGCAAATAAAATGAATTTGAATTGAAAGGTAGTGAGACAACGAAGGCGTGGCCTTGCAACGAAGCGCAAGCAGCCTCATAAAAATGCATGTTTTGAACCACATTTCTTTCAAAACATCAAAAAAACGCAAAGGTTGGTTTGGATAAAGCTTCTGCTGGTTTGGATAAAGCTTGGAAAAAACAGTCTGATATTCACTCAGAGATGTGCACAAGAACTGCGCTCTAATTCACATTTATTCATTAAATAATTTTCCAGCCGGCAAGAACGACTCGGTGATAGTCAAATGCGACAAGCCTGATAAACCAAAGAAAAAGTCAGTGGGATTTGATTCACCAGGAATAACGGTGAGTTGTACGTTGTTTTCCTCGCTTTTGATATTGGCACGAGTGGAATCGCAATTTGCATCGTAATCATACAAACCACATCTCGTTTGACAATAAGTAAAATCGCGCGTGGCAAATTCGGCATGAAAAGTTTATGGAAAAAAATCTTCCCACCAGGGCGGCGCTGCTGGGGCGCATCCTCCAGAACACACACCGGACAGACTTCATATCCGTCAAACTCGTAACAGCAGTGTTGCAACTTCCGTTGAATTTTTGTTTGTTTCAACGTTCTGTTCCATCGAATGTGGATTTTGTTAAGTATCTGGCAAAAGGTCAAAAGGATTGAAGATTGAAATCAAAATTCGAGAACATGAGTGGCACAACTACCTAACATCCAACCTCATGAGATGGTTCTTTCTTTGTACTTATGATGCTTTTCAAAGAATTTATATAGACGTGGGCTCAAGGCTGAAGCATACCGCATAAGAAATGTGCTCTCCAGTCCTAACTGCATTTTTATTTGCCTTTCCAATTAATCAGCCTGAATTTGTGAGTCAGCGAAACCGGACAAATGACTCATTGATGCTCACTGTCGTTCTGCCTGCCAGTGGGCAGTGAGAGTGAGGCCAAATTCAAAGCTTGACTGCACGAAAAATAGCGGTTAAAATGATCCGCTGAAGCTAACAGCATTTGTTGACATTATTATTTTTACGGACAGGTCACAAAGTTCACCGAATCCAGCGAGGGTTCCTACGTGGCTTTCGAAGGCACAAAGGTGCTCACATCCAGGGATTCTGAGGACACGGGGAAAGGGCGCCCGAGAAAGGCCAAAGACCACCAGAGCCAAGACACCCTCTGCAATGAAACAGGAACATGGACGTACGAACGAATTCGAATCTACGGAATCAGTCCGACAAGCAGGATGAAGGATGCCTTAACGCTTGGAGCTGAGTTGCAGGAAAAGATATCACCGGAAACAAAGAAGTTTCTTCAAATTCCTGGTACAAAACTGAACAGGATCCCGAGATCTGACACCCACCTCTCGGAAACGGGCACCGCAGATTTGGATCTCAAATTCAACCAAAACAGGGCCAGTCGAAACTCATTTTAAGCGTCATCAGCCT
>JASGXE010003728.1:0-27102 GCA_030068105.1 Sinentomon sp. SZTP_YWyxl
GTTTCGGAGTCTTTACACTTCTGGATAGACCTTACATTTGGCTACAAGTAAGCAATAAAAAGAGTTTTTCCTTGGAAATCTTTGTTGGATAGGTATTCGTGGAATTGTGTTCAAGCGCTTGGCACAGGTACCTGATCAGAAATCTTGTACTCACTTGCTGTACTGTTTCATCAATTCACCAGTCGATTTCGACATTTTCAACAGTGGAACTATCTTGTTCATGTTCAGAGATCCTTCTGAGAACAGACTCGAGTTTGTTCTCAGAAGGGGATCACGTACATCTCAGTCAATTTGTAAACTAGAACAGTGAAATTTGGCAGCTTTATGCAGAAAACTGCAGTGAAACTTTTGAAGGGCTCCAATTTTCAATTCTTTCTTAATTAATTTCAAGCCATTTCAAATATCCTATTGGAAAAGGTAAAAAATGTACCAACCACATTTCAATCGGTGCCTTACAAAAGTTCCTGAGACATGAGCAAGGAAGAAAATGAAAAATCTGACCCAATCAGCAGTTTTTACTGGTTGTATAACCCGGCATTCAAATTTTAACCACCTATTTGATGAGTTAGTTCACTCAGCACAGGACAACATTGGCGGTACGAATGGCACCTTCCAATAGGCACTGTGGGCCAACTGCTGGTGTTAGAGTACCAAATTTTACAAGGAGCTGTTCTAAGTGACCTAATACTTGGGTCAAATACTTAAAATTTGAGCAAAATCGGATAACAAACAAAAAAGTTGATCGTTGGAATTGCCTCCCTCCCTTGATATCATCAGAAAAGGATTGAAAATTCAACGTAACCAACAAAGCACCAAAAAGCAGCCGTTGTTATGAGTGGCCCTTGCTGCAGTTGACAGTCACTCTATTGTTGATGTCTGATGTTATCATGTTCAAAATTGGATGTTGGAAATGACCTATATAAAAGGAAAATAATTGAATGATACCCACATGAAATGAAATTTGAACTTGAATGGAAATGCAGCCTTGGCAATCTTCTGTGTTTATTTTGGTTTGGATCCCTTCTTTCTTGCAAGTAAATTTTGACATTTTCACAAATTTCTTTTGACCTTTTCACCGATCACAATGAAATAAATGGCCCGTTTCCAGCTTTTGTCAAAAAAAGTTGCCAAAAAGTAGGGAAACTGGAATCGCCAGTGAAAAAGCTGCAAAATGGTCTCCAAAAACCACCCCAAAAAGGTGGCAAAATACCGCTCAACAGAGCAATAACATCCATTTGGCTGGCATTGTTGAGTTCTTCCTTGACTACTTTATGTGCCTTGTGTGATCTGGTTCTTAAAGATTCCTCGTTGTGGTTTCATAACAATGAAAATCCTCGCTTATCAATAACTCATAGTGAAAAACTAGAATTTTCAACTGCAATTTCAGAACAACATTCGTGGTGATAGTTGATTTCCCAGGTATCGAGTCGAGATACTGACAGGCACTTGTAATGGCACTTGAAACGATTCACGCCTCTCATCATTTGGTTTCTCTGATCTGAACGGAAGCCTCTTGTGTCCACTTTGAAGTTTGCATTTCTTCGGAGTACTAAATACATTCAACCTTCTTTTGGGACAGAAAATCACTGGTGAGGATGTGATGAAAATGAGTAATGACTTCATGAGCTGCAATACAACATGGAAAGATTCAGGAAGTTCTTGCTGTGCAGCAGAACAGATGAGGCCGTGTTTTTTTATTTGAACCGAATTTCCTCAGGTCCGTTTAGGATGATTTCCCAGGGTGGCAGGAACCTTTCAAGTAGTTGATTTCCACCGCATTGATGGGTTTTGCGATGCAAGAAAAGAAACATTGGACATGATGGCTGGATCTTTCAAGAACTGAATTTTCTCCTGGTTGGCAAAAATGTTTGGCAAAAATGGTTTGGATTGGCAAAAATTGGTCAGATCACACGGATCCATTGAAAAAAACTGGATCGAGTACCAACATTTCTGGTCTGGTCATGAAATTTTGAACTTCACAGGAACCCACTACTGTAAAGACTTTTTGGTGGGCTACCGCGAAAACGTTTTATTGAGACCCAATGACTTATCGAAGGGAAGGTGGGTGGACAGGAGTGGGTGAGAAAAAATTAAGGAGCAGAAATTTTTAGTTTCTTTTCATTTCAAGCCGTTATTGACCACACCGTGCTGTTGTGGCGACAAAATGACTAGCCTTAATTTGACTTATAAGTGCATGGAAAATTAGTGCATGGAAAATTTCTTTTCGCAGATTATCTGGGCAGGCAGCTCTGCAGTCAAAGAATATCTACTTGTGTCTGGTTGATCAGAAGGATGAACTGAGAAAAAGTGGAATGGTGCAGTTGTTTAATCAGCCTCATCCTCAGAGAATCCGTCCTTCTCCTTACTTCGGAATTACACCACCTCATCTCTATCGTGTGAATAACCCCAGTCGAACTGCTAACAGTTAGTAAGCTCAAGGTTTTAACTCTTTTCATTGCATTTTCGGCGATGGTTTTGACGGGGTTATGATATTGATAACCCAAATGTTCAAAGTCCTGCAGGCTTATTGATATTCTGATCCACCGCAATGAAATGGCCGAGTTGCCTGAGGTCAACAAATGCTGTGCTGTCGTGACACTTGCTTCGTGTTAAGAAATCCGCTTGAGTCTTCATCAGGCTGACGTGGTAAAGAAGCAGATTTCCCGTGATGGTAAATGTGGCCCAAACGACGTGTCTTGTCGCGTTTATTCATGGACAAAGAAAGAAAACTACTTGCTAACAAGTAGTTTTCTGAAATGGTAGTTTACTGAAATGGTTAACTCAAAGTCAAGACAGACTAATGACTTAGGATATTTTATCCAATTATCTTTGAAGCAGCATAAAATATTTGAGGAATATCAGTCGTTCCAGGCCTGCAAAATCAATAAAAAATTGTTCAGATCGGCCTGATTACAAGTTTGTGTTAGCATAGTTCAGTTTGGTTTTGTTTTCACTGAAGAGGTGCTCACCTTTTGGTTGTGATAAATTGATTTGATTGAAATTCCCTTTGATGTTGGTAAAAACAGGATTTAAAAACCACATCACGATTATCTAAGGCTTGAAGGGATACCAGGAAAAGTTTGAAATGGTATAGCTTTCACTTTTATGAAGTGCGGCAAGCTTGAATCTGAACCTCAACAGTACAACATTGCTGAAACTGAACGGAAGAGCAAAAAATTGTAAATGACACTTTAAAAACAAAGGAGAAGAAAAAGGAAATGCCTAGAAAGCTGTGGCATGAATGAGGGAGCGTCTGCGTATCTCTCCTAGTTCTCTAGCAGATCAAGAAACACTGAAAAATTTGAATACAAACTTTTCATTGCGTTATTTTAGATGTGACTGAGTTAGGATGTCATGATTTGGCATCACACTTTTGCAAAAATAGCTCAAAAATCGTCTGGCTGGGTCAGTTTTCACCTCAACTCATTTCCTTCACCACTATTTACCTAACTTGCTGCTTCTTTTCAAAAACAAGAATCAGTGTTTAGCTGTTTGGTGATGACAAAACGTTTTATGGAAAATTTAAAATTCTGACTCGCCAAACAATTTGGAAGGGATTTTTACATACATATTATCTTCAGCATTTTAGCACCATCTGAGGATAAACCTTTCAGAAGGTCAAAGGTATTGGGTAAAAAATGCACAAAAGATTCAAACAACAAGGAAGCGACCAAATGCAACAAACACTTGCTGCAAATCCTTCCATACCTCCAAACTACTCAAACTAGGAAGAAAACAAAGACAGTTGAAACCAGCGCACTTCGGACAATACACAATGATCAACAAAAATTCGAAAAATGACAAAAAATCATTTTTGTTCCCTCGTTCCTTGGCAGAAACAAAGTTCTGCAATTTTGACTTTCGAGATAATTATTTTTCTGCTATCTGAATGACTCCTTCTGTCCTCCTTGATATTTTATCAAAGACAAAACAAAAAAAATTTGCCCTGAAAATGTCAAAATTTAAGAAACTTCAGATCAGTGAACTGTGTTTAAATTCGTCCAGGGTGCATGGGGGTGAAGCCCCTTTGGAGGTGAAGACGTTTCCCCAAAATGTTCGAATTTCATCACATACCTACATAAATTTTGGCTAGCATTCACCTAGTTCTGATTGCACTCGTGCAGTTTATCCAATGGGAAAGCCTGTTGATAAAAAAAATTCTGTCAATGGATGGTTACTCATTCCAGAACAAACATGAGCTTTGTCAGAAATTGAATAACTAACTCGACTCTGGCTATTCAAATCTCCATATCAATTTGGGGCACGACGACATTCTGGGGGTATCACATCCTTGTTAACAGACGATGAATCTTATCCAGCAGCGAAGTGCCAGAAGCTTGGAATGGTTCCCATGTTTACAAACATGCTGAAGTTGCAATAAAAAATTCAGCTCTTGTCTTAGCTTAAGGGACTGGTACCACCTCCGATACTATCTCGGGTACCCCTTGTGCGATTTTGATGATTTTAGCCTGTTTGAAAGGTCTTTTCGAGCTGAAAACATTGAGCCATAGTACAATGTTCTAAACCCAGTAGTTTTTTTTTGTGAAGGCCATATACAGGGTGAGGCAAAAGTCACGCAACAGTTCGTGGGTGGCTCCTCGAGAGTGTGGGCCATGCGGGTTTTCGTGTGAAATGTCTCGCAACAGCACGTTGGGTGATTCTGTTGTCGTCTGAGTCGTTTTGGGTACCTCTTTACGGGTTCATGCTCGCTATGGCGTCAGATGCTGGAAGGCCCTGACCTCTGCAGCAATGCAGTTTCGCAATCACTGCTCGAACGACCTCCAGACGTTGCGCAGCATCTGCGGAGTGATGTCGTTGCAGATTATAATAATACGCTGCCTCAGTTGGGCCAATGTTGGAGGCTCGCCTTGGTATATCCGGTCTTTTAGATAACCCCAGAGGAAAAAGTCCAGGGGATTTAATTCCAGGGACCGTGGCAGCCATTCTTGAGGGCCTCCCCAGACGATCCATCCTCTGGGAACTCCTGATCCAGGCGCTGGCGGACCTGCTCAGCTAAATGTGCAGGCGTGCCGTCGTGCTGATACCACAGGCCCTGGGGCGCAGCGATGGCTTGGATTGCAGGCAAGATCTGGTTGGCCAGCATGTTCAGGTACGATTCCCCGGTAACGTGAAAGAAGAATGGCCCGACGATGCGCTCGCCCAGACATTCAGCCGGGGATTCGACTGGGTCCGCTCCTATCGACGCCCCATTGGGGATTGTCCAAGGCCCACAGGCGGCAGTTTGGCGGTTGATGCAACCGTGCAGGCAGCAGGCAGCCTCGTCGCTGACAATCAGTCGTTCCATGAAATTCTGCTTCGCCTCAATTTGTTCAATTGCCCACTGCGCGAATGTTGGACGACGATGCCAATCCTCGGGTTTCAGAATTGGCAGGGGTGAGCTTGTAAGGACGATAGCCGCACCAAGTTCTTGCCAAGTTCGACGGAGAAAGGAAAGCGACGTTGTCAGACAAACAGGCAGAGAAGCCGACCACACTGGGCATGAAAAACCGCAAAACCGACACTTTCACGAAGCCATGCACAAAGTGTTGCGTGACTTTTGCCTCACCCTATATATATTTATGCTTCGCTAAAAATCTATCTCCTCCTAAACCGCTGAACCTATCTGCCTGAATTTTTGTGAGGATGTTATACATGGATGGGGCTACAAATTGAACCTCTACCAACCATGTGGCACCTCCCGGCTACTCCTGGTACCTGTTAGAAGCTTAGCGATAGGTGAATAATGCATAATAGCTGGTTAGAAATCATATTGAAAGTGGTCCCACGGAGTCATAGAGGTTCAATTTGTTCAATCTGGTCCCATGAATAACTGGTGCAAATTTCAGCCAAATCGGTCCAGCCGTTTCGGAGGAGATGCATTTTAAAGTTGGAAAAACACAGAAAATGTGAAAGCGGAGATACAACCGACATATTTGCGTAATGTTACAGCAGCTCCGGTTAACATGAAAACTTCAAACGGGCATAGAAAAAGTTCTATCGGACCGATTTTAATGATTTAACTCCAGTGTTTGTCAACAAGGATGTGAACCCCCCGAAACGTCACTACTCAAATTGATAATGGAGATTTGAATAGTGTCAATTAGCCAGTTAATTTCTCTGACATGTATTCTCCAAGTTTCCACGCATTGCCAATTTTTGTTTTGTTTTGTTTTGTTTTGTTTTCGCAGATCCAAAGCAAGAACAAGGCTCTCTGTCCTCCTCAGGGGCCTCTGTGAAGGGCCCCGAATCCGGAGAAACTGATATTACTGCTTCAAAAGAAATTAAGAATTCTTCCCCTGAACTTGCTGCTAGCGAAAACAAAGTGAACAACTCAGTGAATGAGGCAAACATCATCTTGCCAAAGGATTTTGCTCCGACCAAGGCTCTAACTCATTTGGAGTCTGTGTATTCCTTCAATTCAGCACTTAACGAGTCCAAAGCAAGTGAGCTCATAAGCACACTTCCAGAGGATACCAACGGTTTTGAAGCCACGGGAGATCTGTTGGTTCTCCAAAACCAGGATATTCTTATAGCTGGCTGCCTCATTGTTGAAATGTGCCTTTCCCGCTATTGTAAGACCATTGGCACAGCTCGCACGGTCAGCGACCGATTGGCGGTATGTAAGGCTTTACATTTGAAGCATTCATTGGAGATGCCTATTGGTGCAAAGTTAATGGTGGATGTACTGTTTGCATCTGATGACTCCAGGCCAAGTCTTCCATTTCTTGGGTCTGCTTTTGTGCTGGAGACTGCCATCAGAGCTTTGTCAAGCTCTCCGGAGTCTGACCTTTTCGGCGTTTATTCCGCCATGAACTGTCTCGAAGACATCAACTTGCTGAAGCTACAACTTCAGGTCTTTCCCATCGAACAAAATGAGTACAAGAAGTGGATGCCTTTATTGTCCGAGTCGGCTGTTCAGTGCTTGGCAGCAAAGCTTCAGTCCGTTGAATCTGTCGAACATGCTAAGCTTTTGGTCCCATCTGTTGTCGATATTTTGAACTCGCCTGACACAAGTGTCCTTGGTGCCTGGCTGCTTTTCAACTCGACTGCATCCATTGTTGGATGCGATGGGTCAGCCAAAGATCTCCTTAAACCTATCTTGAGGATAATGTCCCACGACCTCTGTAGTGATAAACACCTGAAGCTCTTTCACCGAACATTTGTTTTGAGACTGATTGTTCGTTTTGGGTTGAAAACATTTCTGGATAATTTCACCAACATCCTGATTGAAGCTGTTGGTGGTTACAGGGATATGGAACTGCTCAGCCAAACGGATGTGCAAGACAATGAAGGAATCAACGACTCTTCATCATGCAACTCCAGTGAAGATGTTGAAACAAGACCATCTGCACCAGCAGGTTTTTATCAAATAAGGATTTTTAATTCTATTAGGTCCTGGACAATGCCATCCGAGCATTTTCTGTTGCGGCTCTTACATCGATGTGGCACCATAGTAGGCTAGCCGATATACTAATTCAAACGATGGATTTAGCGGTGCTCTCCCAAGACTTTTGAGAGGCACTGTGTTCTAATGAGTTGCCAAACTTCATGAAACATTATTGCAGGAATTTAGCCATCAGGTTGTTGATGTTGCTTTTTGCGGGTCACTGCCGATCTGGATGGTGCTCATGGAATGTAACTGCGACTTGCAGGGACGTTTTATAGCCATAGCTTACATTGAGTACCACTTTAACAAGTTCCCTGGTTGCAAAAACACCACATTAAACTGATAACTTATTTATGCCCAAGGAAAAGGGATAACGAACAAAAAAGAGTTTAACCCAAAACCATCTGACCAACCCTTTCTGAATCACAGTGTAGAATGGCAATTTCTGAAAATCTGCGGAGTGGTGTGTTCAAAAATATCAATAGGTGAGTGTGACTTCTGATAACTCTTACCTGGGGAGTTACGACAATTTTTCGTTTCACAGCCATTGATTAAATTGAATGTCTTGTTAACGTTGCGGGAGGGACCATTGCAGTCATGTTCTCAGAATAACAGACTCCTTGGAGGACTGGGCAGGGTTGTGAACAAAGAAATTTGCCTGCTGTGGAAACGAAAACATGTTATGTTAAAACTTGCCTGCCAAGAACGAGTGATCTTTCAACTTTTTGAAGGCCTGATTTTTTATTTTGATTTCTGTAATCACAATAATTTCATTCATTCCTGTCATAATTTGAAGTCGTTTCTGCTTTTTTTTTTTTGCTATTAAAATTGCATGCCATCTTTAACAATGGTCTTTTTTGAACGATATTTCAGCTTCCAAGAGGTCAGTGGATATAAATGTCTTGGAGAATAGTCTTGACGAAACGGCAACTGCCAGCTCCCATTTCACTGACGATCACATCTCTCGGCTGCTTAGGACAAGGCAGGTTGTCATAGCTGAAATCAGTTCGGAAACAGTCATTTGGCTTGCAAACAGACTTGGACCTGTTTTAACTGCCAGGTAAATAAGCTTATGAGTTTGATCTCTGTTCGGAACCAGTGTTTCTGTTGAATACGTTTCTGGATCGGGTCATTCTTCATTATTCCAATAGCAGGTTACCTGCTCAGCAAGTGATATTATTGTTTGAAATTACAGTTCTCTTGTGCACCTAAAAGGTCCAAGGGCTGTTGGTTCACAACAACTTCATATGATTTGCTGCATGGATTCAACATTCGCCAAAGTAAGAATATCTGGTTCAATGTTATTTGTTTTCTTATGGAAACAGCAAGACAATGCACGTGACTGAAACAATTTGTTTTTCAGCATCGATGTGTAATCAGCGGGGGGGAGGGGAATTTTCATGTTAGCACACACACAAGCAAATGTAACAGACTCGCAATCAAATGGTGCAACAACGCGTCTCTGCAAAAAATCAACTTCGCAAGAGAAATAAAATTCTCACTGTTAACCTTTGTTTAATGTTGCACTTTTGTTTCTACTTGGAGGCCGTTAAAGGCAACAGTTAAATGGAAAAAGCGTGTATTTTTAACCATTGACGTTTTCGTGCTGTACAATCATCATAAACATAGCACTGCTATTCATTTTGCTTTCTTGGTTGCCACCACTGGCCAAAAACAGTATACAAAATGGCTTAAGTTTTCCTTGAAACATGATGTTCGGAAAATACTTTGTGTCCTAATAATAGTCCAGGATTGTCCAACGGACTGCAGGTCAAATATTTCTTCCCTGGTTAAAAATTTCACAACCCTTTTCACACACGTGCAGACTGTTTCCATGTCGAAGAGAATGCATGTGTGAATTTTGCTATATCGATCACAGAAAGTGTTAATTCAAACAAATCAGTGGTGATCTGTAGGATACAAATCATGGTGTTTTGATAGTTAACCACCTCTGGGCGTTGAACTCTTTATCGCAGATGGGCATGGGAGGATCGATAAAATTGTCCTTTTACTGCTCATTTTCAGATATCTATCTCGGAATCTTCTGAAGATGCTAACATTGTGCTATATGGTATCTTCTCGACCAGTCCACAGTTGTACTGAAAGTTCTTCAAACGAAGTTTCCACTGATCCTGCCTTTCCTTACCTGCATGTTGGTGACATTCTGACTGAAAAGGTCATCTGTTGCCTGATAATCATTGCTGGTTAGTTGCTGCACAGGGCACACCTATTTCGCTGATATTTTTCACCAGATTCTTGCCTTAAAGGCTGCATTTATTACAAGCCACAGTAATTTTTATCCCTTCAAACTTTCACAAAAAGGGACCGTGTCACCGTGACAAAAAACAGCAATTTTTGGTCGGTGTTTTTCTTTCACAACCATTCTTGAGACAACACCACTTCAACCAAATTTTGTCTTGCGCCACAATCCGCTTTACAAACACTGTCAGTAATTACCTGAATATTAGGCCATTTTCGGATCGACAGAGTAGATTCGTAGATGACGTTGCAATGGACCAAACGCCATGACAATGATTCACCACCCTGCAGCACAACGACTTCATTCAACTTGCGACCCGTCTGAACTGCACCAGTCGCACAACACCAGCAGCAGAGTACACAGTGTCGTCTGACGCGAAAAAGGCTCCAGACCAGGGGCCGAAATGTCGTCTCTGAATCTACTCTGTTGATCCAAATTGGCATCTATTCAGGTAATTATTGACACCACTTTATCCGCTCACTCACGCATTTCTTTCCATTTTGATTTCATTGTTGGTACGAAAATATCACTATTTTTTCATCAGACGCTGAGTCTGTTTCGACTAGACATACATCGATCGACCGACTGCATCTCCATGGGTCTTTTCCAATTTCCATGTGGACGGGCTGAAATTGTTCTTTTGACCTTCACCCATGGAAGTTTGTTGGTGATTCCAGCCAGGTTTATCATTGCTAATCCTTTGTGGGCAGCCCTTGTAATTACTCGTCTTCTGAAATTGGTTCGTACTGTTGGCTGATTTGTCCATCTATCTCTATGTGAACCCAAAAAAAAAAGTCGAAACACCTGGGAAGAATCAAGGCAGGCAGCAATTATTGCTGTCGTTTCATGTTATGGAAAGAAATTGTCGAATCCTTTTTGGCTAACTGATATGTGTATGTCCATATGAAGGCACACATATCCTTCACATTCTTTTGCAATCAAGAATTCCTTAACCTAGGAAGAATTGTGTCTGACTGCAACTAGGGGATTTGGACAAGGAATGTGCTGTATCTTTTATTTTTCCAGAAATCTATGGTGAACAGTTCATTTTGTTGCAATACTTGCCTCATTGCTATGATCTCATCCTTTCGTGCTTACGTCATCTCACACCAACAATGGAATCGGGCCTGATTGGATCAGCTGAATTGATCATCAAGATCACTCCTCTACTGAGTGATCATTGCTTGATGGCCACACTGCAGGTAGGCACATGACTCTTTCAATATTTGGCCAGAAATCACTGCTTTGATCTCCGATTTCAGATGCCTTGGCTTCAATTCATTGTTTGCTTGTGGACTTTGTTTCCAGGAATCAATAAGGACTTCCTATTTTGGACTTTGTTTCTGTGCAAAGGAAATTCTTTAGGTTTTTGTTTGCGGCAAACAGATTTCTCTTGGTCTTTGTTTCCCAGAAAAGGACTTCCTCAGACTTTGTTTCTGGTAGGGCTTGACCGATTCCGATCCCGGTTCCGGTTATATCTGTATTCACAAAGAAAATCGGAATAAAAGATCTGTATTTTTGTATTTTCCTTTCTTGCACTTTTTTGAGCGCTCGCCTTCCTTTTATGTGTCTCTGGAACATGCAAACGACCACCCACTGCGTGCGTTGACAGCATGGGCATCCTTGTCTTTTCATTGCACTCATAGGTACCGTACGTTTTTTTTAAAACACGTCAGGCGTCCGTCTTGTCATTTTTGTGGATTCCAAACAATTGCAAGCTGCGGACGAAAACATGAGCAATGCCACAGGGTGCCGCGCTTTTATTTTGCTGGTTGGTTGGCGTAGTTACAGTGCGAAGGTAGTTTTGTGAGTAGTATCACTGCCTTGTTCAGCTCTGTTGAAATTTCTGCTCGTGGTAAATACACTAGTTTGTAAAATTTTAACAATTTCTTTCCAATCTTATCAAATTTTACCAAAATTTGGGTTTCGTAAAAAAATTGCCTGCCAAAAAAGATATTCGCCAAAATTTTTAGCAAAATTTAAAATTTTACCAAAATGAACAATTTCACCAGTGAATACAAATAAAAACGTCTTGCCAAACTTTTACCAAATGTTTCCTCAGGAGTGGCCTCACACGGGGTTGAACATGCCACTCTGTGCATGCGAAAGCCTGATTGGCAATCTTAAATGGGTATGCGCAACATCTAACCTTTGTTTCTTGTCCCGCCCTTTTCTTTTCTCTTTTGGTTTCTGCAACGGAAGCCAAAAAACAGTCAAATCATCTGTGAAAGGCAAGGAAACAAAAGTACGCACGAACCAGTGACACCCTGTTCGCGATTGTCGTGAAAAAAAAAACAGCGCAACAAGCGTCGGCCAGGTGCAGTGACCTCGTGCAGCGCTTAGTCTCGAACCCAGGTGAATAAGTACAGGAGAGTATGAAAATGACCGCATGGTAAGCAAAGTGATCAGCGTATTAAAATGCAAGAAAGCAGGAAATAAGACTCCCCTCACCCCTTCAGGATCTCCCGACAGGTCGCAGGCAAGCAAAATCTTAGCACAAATCTTATTCGTTTATTTTTGCCTTTTAATTGAAAGTGCCGTCTTATGGTATTGCTGAGTCTGCACAAACTGGCCCGACAACTGAGGTGAAGATTTGGCTAACGCCAAATTGACAGGAAGCCCTGCAAATTTGCTCTGAATAATGGCTGCCAATTTGTCGCCGGAAAAGTACTGTGTTCTACATGAAAATGCCAGGTCAACCTCGTACGTAACCGTACAATTCTTGCGGATTTTTTGGGGAGAACCACAATGTTGCTTGCACCCAATGAACGCCAAAAGAGCAGAATTTCTAAATCTACTGGCGAGCCTTGTCCCCAGATCCTCTTACATGGAAATCTGCTATTCGTTGGAACCCTGCGTTGGATCTTCCCAAAATCCCATATTGTAAGCATGCTTTTTTTGCTGTCCCCCATCCGAGTGAGGCTGCATCCCCCACAACAGAAATGGGTTGGCTGATTAAAGAGCAACATTGCTGATTCGTTTTTAAAAACTGAACAACTTTATCTCCCAGTCATTTATAGCAAAGCTGAGCAGTGGAGTCAGGTCTGTACAGATCCAAAACAACTGAACAGAGTACCCATGCTAGCAGTGGGAAAGGTAAAGTGCCAGTGAGCAGAGAACACATCCCATGTGCAGAATGGAGAGAGGGCAAGTTAATGATGCCCAAGATGGCAAACAAATTATTGAAAATAAATTAGAACAGTTGCCAGTTGAAGATGTTGAGTCAGATGAGATCGAAATGCAGTTCTACCGTTCTTTTCTGTTTTTCTTTTTGACTGTCCATCAAAACAATAACTGCACCTATGATTGTGATGATGAAATATCAAAGCATATAGAAAAAAATAGAAAACAGATAAAAAATCGGTAACCGGTATTTATCGGTATCAATAAAGAATTCATGATCGGAAATCGGTGAAATCGGATAAAATCAACATCGGTCAAGCCCTAGTTTCTGGGAAGGAGGAATTCCCTTGAACTTTGTGTGATGGGTGGGAAAAAGACTTTCCTTGGACTTCAAGACTTGGGTTGGAAGTGAAATTCCTCTAGACTTTGTCTGGGAAAAAGACTTGCATTGGGGACAGTCAACCATCTCTGGTGATTTCATTCACTTCATGGAATCTGCTGATTGTACGAGTACAAATTGATGTCTAGGGAGGGATTCTTTGGTGTCATGCTGCCGTTAAAGTGATTTGGGATTAGACTGCCAGACGACCACTGTTGGCCTGTTGTGCATTGTTCAGAATTTATTGCTAATTTGGTCGCCGTTTTGGCTGATGGAAGAAATTAAGAGTGCCGTTTCAGTTAAAAAAAAAAGTATGCTCCTGCCTGGAAGATGTGAAATTTGGGCCTGGCCCATTCCACTTGCAACAACATGCATAAAAAAATTATTGTCCACAAATTGAGAGTGCATCGTATGCTGCGTCAGACAGTATGGACAGATTTTTTCCATCAAACTTTTTCATATCTACTGCACAAAACAGGTATGCAGTGCCAGTGATGGGCAAATGGTCAATGCTTCTTTGCCCATTGCTGCAAGTGACAATCTGTTTTGGACAGGGGATCTAAAAAAGTCTGATGCAAAAATCTGTCTATTCTGATGTGGCTTTTATCCACTCTTTCATATTCACATTTTCTGAGATCAACCTTGAGGAAGGCAATACACTGATAGGCATCTGTCTCGATCAGCATTGCTGGGACATTGAAACTCAACTCACCTTTATTTAATAATATAATTGCATGTGAATATAACCCTTCATGGAATCCCATTCATAATGTCTGTCACTATCTAACATAGTTCACCGCAAAAACGAGTGGTTCTGACACGAAATGAGAAGAAGAAACACTCTGCCGAAAAACGCAAATGTTCGCACAATCGCAAAATGAAAAAGTGGAAATTCAAAATTCAGGAAGCTTAGATTCCGATTCCCCTAAAAATCCCGATCGTCTGAAAGTTCGTTCCGACGACGGGACACACTGGATTTTTTTTATCGGAACTGCGTCGAAAGAAAACGGGGCTGTTCATTTGGAGGCGCTGATGGCTGCTGACGTGAAGTTGGTGTCAAGCGGCTTTTTGGAAAATTCTGGGGTCTTCTGGGGAATTTGGAGAAGAATTTTGGGAATCCAAGGGGAGTTTGAGGAGAAACTGTTCTTCGAAAACATCAGTGATTGGGAAATCTGTCGAGTTCATGTCTGTCTATGAACGTAAGAAATAACTTCATCAATTTTGATTCTGTTGCGAGTCGACGCCATCTTGTTCAAAATTCATTGTTCGATTCAAAAATCTCGTCATGATAAAAGATCATTGTTGTTGTTTCCGAATTGAAGAGACGAGTGCTCACATCAATTGAACGCTGGTTGTCAGTGTCGAAAGTGTCCAGGCACATAACGCCGAATTATTGTCGAGCAATTGCTGTCTGTCAAGTGTGTCGAAAGCACAGACATGTCATCGCATGAACGTAAGTGTACGAAGTGCAATTCACACACGAATCTGATGAATCTGATGGTGATTGCTGTCTCGAGGGTGGGAACGGCTTTTGTCGAAAGTCACGAACACTTGGCAATTGCTGAAGCGATTTCGCCATTGACCGAGTCAATAATCTTGAACTCGAGTGATGCGGTGACAAAAATTGGAGCTTGAACTGTTAAGCTGGTGACTAGATAGAAGACTGGACTTGTGGTTCTGGGAGCCATACCTTGTCGATTGATCCAGTCACTTCTGCTGTTGCCATTGCTGGCTGATAGCCGCAATCTTGGCAACGTTCAACGATTGACAGGATCTTGGATTGAGCCAGTCACTTCTGCTGTTGCCATTGCTGGCTGATAGCCGCAATCTTGGCATCATTCAACGACTGCCAGGATATTGGATCAGAAGGAGCTCACCATCGACATCCCTTCCCCTTCTCCCTGCCCACGCGCGGTAGGTCAGCGTCACCCAGGCAGCGCGTCACACCGCGAGGTGTTGTTCGATGATAGGGCGTGTGTTCAGGCATAATCATAAGTTTGGCCACAGGGCAACTGCGAGCATCGTTCCCTTTCCTAATTAAGCACATGAAAATAGAAAGAGGATCCTCGATCAGGGATTCATTCTTTGTCTTTTGTTGTTTCATGTCGTTTTGTGCAAAGAAGCTGGCCTAAAAATATGTTAACACAAGAAGCATTCTTTATTTTCTCAGCATGAATTCCTCTGGTTTGGCTTCTTTAATTGTCCTTGATTGAACAGTCCAGTTCTGTCATGGTGGACCCTGAAGGTTGTTGTAAAGCCTAATTGTTTCTCCGACTAGTCTCTGGAGCAAGGGTATCTGGATAGTTCAAATTTATCTGTGCGACAAAAGGGCCTCAGGAAGGGTCTGACTTGTCCTAATCAATATTCAGAGAGAGACACCAAAGACACATTAACGTTTCATGGACTTTAACGTTTCAACTACCACAGGCAAAAATAAAAAAAATTGGATGGCTTGACTTTAGCATTGTTATTCTAACTGGGCAATGCACTTTATTCTTATTATTTTCTCTTTCTTCCATTATTTTTCAGGACAGCCTTTTGCAGAAATATCTGCTTCAGCTTGTTCATCTGCTGATATCTGTTGATATTTATTTCTCGTCGGGCGCATTCAACAGAAGTGTAGTTGCACAGAAACTTCTCACTCTGCTTCTGGTGCTGATTCACAGAATTGGGAAGGAAATGTGCCGTACTTTTCTGTTTCCCGTTATCAACAAGTTCTTTTCGTTCTTCGTACGGGAACAAGCTCACCAAGATGGCTCGCTTGGGGTAGATTTCCCTGTCAAGCCTCCGCGATCGAAACATGCAATTCTGAGAGGCATTTCAATTGGGAGAGATAATTCTGACGAAGTTGTCAACGATCAAAGGTACAACAAAGAGATGCCTATGAGTACAATAGCATTATCGAAAACTGGTGTTGTGTGAGTGGTAGTGAAATAAGAGGAGATTTTGATTAGCATAAGTGCCAAAGTGTTTTGACGGAGAGTGTGGGGCTGTTGGTTGGGAACAACTGAAGCAAGATCCCTGTATCCAGTGTAATGTGCTCAATGTGAATTATCTAGAGCTGACCTGAAGAGGAGGCAGTGATCTTCTCCAGTTTTCATTGAACTAGCAGGCTGCGCCGGCAACAGCCGGCAACTAAAACGCGTATACGGAAAATCCGGTGTATAATTTGAGAATCCTAATTTCTGCGGACACTTATTAGGTATGGTACCCGCAAAAAACAAAAGAAAATTAGCCTTGCCGGAATCAGTGCTGGAATCAGTGGCCTGGAATCAGTGCTTCGATTGATGCAATCAAGATTTCGCGTCAGATATCAAATGCAGAAATTTGTTGGAATACACAATTTCATCTTCACAGTTCCTTGTTTAAACAGAGCACTTGTCGCGAACTGGCTATTTTTCGGGTTCTGTTCGCTTTTTATGGGTAAAATTGAAATTTCAAACTAAAACAAAAACCTTGCCTAGTAACGACGACCGAATGAAGCGAGAATCTCTATTCTGTATATTTCCACCACTGGAAACTTAACCTTGGCAAATTTCAGCGGCTTAAAACTGATAATAAAGCAACAATTGCCGATTTATCCATGCGAAGCTCTTCAATCGATCAAATTTGGAGCAAGTTAGGTGTCAGTGCTACCATCTCAGTTGCGAACACGGACTTCTTGCACTGCACGTTTACCTGGATCCTGCAGTTCTCTTACAAAATTTTTACAGCAAAAATTCCGCAGTGATAAAAATACACCTTCCCGGACGGTTAAAAAAAATATTGTCTTTTTTTCGAACCTAAAGCTATCTGAACCTGACCTAACCCTATCCCCTCTCGGAAAAATAAATGCTCGTTGGGGGCCCCGGCCTGCTATCTAAATGCGCGGCACGGTTTGTAAAATGGCTTCCCGGACGCGAATTTAAGAAATGAGATAGGTATTACGCGTTTAGGCACATCCCGATTTTGCGCGTATCGAAAAAGTGAAAAATAAAGCTAATCTAAACAAACTTAACCTGTCTCACTTACCTAACCAAACCTGACCTAGCCTAACCTAACCTAACCTTTCCCCATTGTTTCTAGCGTTTTTCTCCGTTTTTGAGGTTCGGGACTTTAACACGGAATTGTATGGCAAAGTGCCCAAACGCGTATTCATTTCTTAAATAAGCTTCACGGACCAGATCTTGCTCCGTAAAGATCTTACCCCGTAAATGTTTTATTTTTGATGGGAATGAAGCCACAAAGTCAACAAATGCCCTTTTGTAGAGCCATTTGAAGAACTTGAAATCGAAACTCTCAAAACCATCAGGCTTTTGACTCCCTTTACAAACTCTCAACGTTAGTCTGCATCGCGATTCACTAACAACTGTCCGGAGAATGCTCAGCTTGACGGGTTGGAGCCACGTTCCCGCCAGTGGAGAGAACTTTGTCAGCTGAATCGAAATGGGGTAAAAAACGGCCGCAAAACCCTTCCCAACAATAAAAACCCTTGGTGATGGCAAATCTCCCAGAAAGTGCACGAAAATAAATTTTTGCCTTGATTTTTTTTTCAAAAGAGTTTGAAGGTCCAAAACCATTCCGTAAAAATCCCTCTTCTTACAGAGCAAAACCCTCGGATGGCAGAAATTGCCCCATTGCGGGCTCCGTCTGAATTCATCGTCAGGAATCATTCTCCAACTCAGACACTTGCTCAACATTCTTGGGATTCTCCGGCATCCAAAAATCATTTTCCGTCGCTTCAGAGGCCCCCAAGGCACCATGGTATCAGGGCCATCTTTTGGGGTACACGGGCCCTGGGGCTTTGCCATGAAATGGGCCCCGAAAAGAAAATTTGAACACCTGGAAATGTGCATTTCTCGACGATTTCGATTCAACAAAACTGCCAAAGTGCAGACTTCGAAAATCAAAGTTAAACCGAAAAAATTAACATTCAAAAATTGACATCCAAAATCAAACGACTTGCCAACAAAATGCATAGAAAGGCAAAATCACAAATTTCAAAAATGGTTTCGACATTTCACAACGAAAATAATCAAAGATGTCATTGAAATCAATGTCATCCAAATTGTGTCCGTATTTTACAATAATTATTGTCAACAGAGCAAGCCAGACATTCTATCCTGTTTTGTGGTCGTCCGAAGTTTACTTCGCTCACAACAGAGTTCGAAGTTTTCTCCACTCACAACAGAGTTGGAGCATCTCTGGAAAATGTGCCATCAAATTTCTGCGTTCGAAAATTGCCAACGGGCAAAGGCGTCCGAGAATATTGCCTTCAGCCTTGCAGTCTTCTGTGCATTCAAATTGCAAGGTTTTGTTTGCGAGGTTTCAAAAAAGGTGTAAAATTGCGGGGATGAAAAAAGTTGAGGAAACCACCCTGCAAGCAGCCACAGGTTTTTGACCGTGAGAAAAACATTGTCACCAAAACCGCGGCCTCAGAATCTCCTCCATATATGGATGGCGGCCCGTTTCCCTTTATTTTCAATTTCAATCGGCGTCGAAATGATAATGCTGTCGACGGACTCGATTATGGCACCACGCCAGAGGTGGAGGCACCTTTCACTTGACCTCGTTTATTCTCTGCCCCTTTCGGGTTCCAAAATTACAGTTCCAAACTGTCTTTAAAACGGGGCTGTGATTTTTACTGCCCTGTGTGATGATTTGCAATGTGCATGCCTCAAGGATTTACTCCAGATCCGACCTAGATCAACTTGGAGTGGTGAAAGTCAAGCAAGATGCGATGAAGTCTCCAAATCAAAACGAAAATAAAGAACATAGTGCTGTGCTGCCACCAGTTCTGGTGTTGTTGGTACAACACGTACTCATGGAAATTCGTAAAAAATGATGGAATTTCCAATTTAAATTTCAAATATTTTTAACATTTTGTTTGAAATATTTTATTTCAAATGTTTTAAATTTTAAACATTTTAAATATTTTGGGCCCCTTCGGGGCCCCTTTGTACCCTGGGCCCTGGGGCGTTCGCCCCACTACGCCCCGTGGCAAAGGTGGCCCTGCATGGTATGGGCAGTTTTCTCCATCCGAACATATCAGAATGCCAACAGCTCACTGAAAACCGACGGCCACTGTGCCGCTCACGTTGGTGAAGGTTGTCTCCAGCGACAGAATACAAAACATTTTGTCAAAAAGAACAAAACGGAGTCTGCTTTTAGGTCGCACCTGCAGGTCTCGTCATCAGGCCTCCACAACCGGCATATTTTTTCCCCAATCCACTTCCGCAAGCGCTTCTCTGATTGGTTGTTGGGAATTCCAGCCAAATTCAACATTAAATTTTCAAAACCGAACAACCAAACCTAACCTGACCTAACCGAACCCAATCTGACCCAACCTAAACCTAATGCGACCCTAGAAAGAGTTGCGAAGCGGTGGCAAACATGCCAAATGGCAAAAAGCGGTGGCAAGGCAAAAATCGCAAAATTGATGACGTCACAATTTCAGACGACGGGATTGGCTGTTGCGAGCTCCTGGTCTGCGGAAGTGGATTGGAAAAAAATGTGCCCACAGCCGACCAATGGCGCGTCTGCTTTCCGGACGCATATTTTTTTCCCAATCCACTTCCGCATGTGCGTCTCTGATTGGCTGAGTTGGGAATTCCAGCCAATTTCAACATCCAATTTTCAAAACCTAACTTAACCAAACCTAACCAGACCTAACCTAACCCAACCCGACCTAACCTAACCCTATTGCGACCCTAGAAAGAGTTGCGAAGCGGTGGCAAACACGCCAAATGGCAAAAAGCGGTGGCAAGGCAAAAATGCGAAAATTGATGACGTCACAAATTGAGACGACGTGATTGGCTGTTGCTATGCTGCTGTCCGCGGAAGTGGATTGGGAAAAAAAATATGCTTTCTTTCCGGACGCGAGCTTGGAATTTCACAGCACAGAAACGACGATCATCGGCATTTCTCGGCTGGAAGGCCTGAACTCGTGTACGGGGACGGCAAGTGACTCGCTTCCACGCAGTCCGTCCTGGACAACGCCACGGTTACCAAATTTGCCCTGCCTGGATTGGTACCCGTGCCTGTGAGGTTGACACGTTCGGCTTCGGGAGATTGAGACCACTATGGCCGGGAGTTCGAATGGCATTTCCTTTGAGTGGCCAATGCTTCTGACTGCTGCCTTCGTCTCTTTCTGCTTTAGAGGCCTCCTTTCTCCGGCCTGACGCGTCGACCCACGGGTCGTAAATGTCTTTTTATCGGCCCTTTTTATCGGCAAGATGCGAGCGGCTAAAGGAGTCACATTTCCTTGATTTCCTTCACTTCCGGTCTACCAGCTCAGTTCTGGTAGAGGATTATGGAGAGTCTCGTCTCTCAACCAGTTCTCCAATCATCTTGACACAACGCAGATCAAGAACTGACATTTGGCAATGCCCGCAGATCGAAACTTTCTTCAACCAGATCTCAGATCGCCGTAACTTCAAGCTACTGCGGCAGTTCCTCATCATAGATACCCTCTGATGCTGGAATTCATTTCTTGCACATCTTCACGTGGTCTTCTATACCACACCTCGCCTGCAGAACAAACGAGTCCGTTTCATTTGCGAATACCGGTGTCCCCGTACGCCGTCTGGTCATGTCAGGCAGGTGATCCTAGAACATAGACTATCTTCTTGTGACCCCATTGCTCGTCGCCACTCCAAGAACTAGTGATGCTAGCATATCTCGATGCTCAAATTAGTTGTCTATGACAGAGTCTTGCTCAGACGACAGCCAGAGATTCGACTCTTCATCTGGCTTTGTAGGCCACTCAACTAGTGGGTCCCGCGCTAGTCCCAGTGCTCATGGCCCTCAGATCATTGGCCGACATCCGTGTTGACCTAAAAAAGATATCCTGATCCTATCGGTAGGAAACAGCTGCTCAGGTCACTCCTTTATTGACTGCATTTGGAGCTACTATCACCAGAGACCCTACATATTTCACGTTCTCGGAACAGTGACCTGTAAAACTCACGGACGGCAGTTTAAAGAAAGAAGAACTTAACGGCCTTGCTCTGTCCTTGGCCCCCCGAGGACCTGGCCCCCATGGTTCACCGTGGGTTTGGGGAAGAGGGACGGATAACAGTGTCACTACCATTCCTTGTTTTTGGCTGCTTCAAATATGACAAGGTTGTCTGAGAGTCTCGCCTTTACTTTAATCATCATTTCCTTTGGCCACTACCAATACTGGCCCAGGTGCCTGAAAGTCTCGTCTCTATTTTATCACCATTTTATTCTAGACCACTTCGGGCTCTGTCACGATGTCCGACAGTTTCGACTATTCTTTTACACAACCATTACTTGTTTGTTATGACCACTCCGGCTTTGACCAGTCTGAGTCTAGTCTCTCTTTTCATCATCATTTCTTGCTTTTGACGGCTTTGAGCTCTTGTCCGATTGTTCCAGGGTAGCTTCCACCATCATTGTCAATACGTTATTGATTCCTTAATAATGAATGGGTTGTTGCGGGGGTGGGGAGATCGAATATCAAACAGCCCTGGGGACAAGGCAAGACCCCGTAATCACCCTCTATGGCACACATGACCAGCACCCGGTGACCGACTGTCACACTCTAACACACTTTTTCCCACTTTTACACTCTTTCTATCGATCTCTATCACTGTCTTTCTTTATCTCTGCTTCTTTCCCTCGCCTGTCCCATCTTCCTCTTCTCCCTCGCCCATCCTTCTTCATCCTTCTATCTCTGTTCAACTCTCTAAATAACTCTTCTTCTCTTTTTCACGGCATGGTGGTTTTAGGCCAGTGGTGCAATTACCTCCGTGCTCTATACTCTTTACTACAGTTTTCTGGCTCGGCATGAACTTCTACGCATGAACTCGCAATTCCCCGGACAGCTTAGCAGCCTCACGAGGGGCTTGGGGGATCATGGCTCCCTTCTCACGGGAGTCGTGGGCGCAAGAAAGAAAAGAAAGAAAGAAAGAAGAAAGGAAGGCCCAAGCTCGCGCCCGGAAAGCAGACACGCTATTGGTCGGCTGTGGAGTCCTGATGACGCGACCTGAACGTGCGACTCGAAAGCAGACTGCATTTTGTTCTTTTTGTCAATACTTTTCTGCAATCAGTCGCTGAAAGTGAACCCAGCAAACTTGCCCCATTCCTTTTGGGCAGCTGGCAGTTCTCTGCTCTGCTCTCACAACTGACTGGAAAATAAAAAAGACGGCAAGAAACTTGTTTTTTCTCCTTGGGCGGAAAACAGACTTGGAGTGCTTTGGAACATGCCCTTTGGTTTTTGGAGTTGGTTTTGGCGACCCATCGTTCGGCCTCATTTTTTTCGTCGTGAGGAACCCAAATGTTCGGAAACAAACCAATGTGTTGAAAAAACGACGTCCATTCCCCCAAGATATCCGCTCTTTGGCACATGCTCATTGGTTCTTTGGAGTTGGTTTTGAAACTATTTTTTTTCAGATGCACGAATTTACCCTCAAATAAAACGGCAGAAATTGCACATTTTTTGGTATTCTCCAAATCCATCGTTCGGACTCATTTTTTCCGTCGTGAGTAACCCAAATGTTCGGAAACAAACCAATGTGTTGAAAAAACGACGTCCATTCCCCCATGAAACGATATCTGCAGCGCAATTGTTGGTATTATGCGGCGTGCACACCTCAGTTCGGACAGTTTTCGCAGTCGAAAATTTTGAAAATTTGTGACGGCCTAAAAAGGGCCGTTGGGTTTTGTTCTCTTGGCTTCAAGAGAACACAAAAGTATACTTCTCCATTTCTGCGTACTTTGGTACATGCTCATTGGTTCTTTGGAGTTGGTTTTGGCAACTATTTTTTCAGTTACACGAATTTCACACTCAATAAAACGGCAGAAATTGCACTTTTTTTGGTGCCATCCAAATCCATTGTTCGGACTCATTTTTTCGTCGTAATTAACCCAAATGTTCGGAAATAAACCAATGTATTGATTAAACGACGTCCATTCCCCCAAGAAACGATAACCGCACCGCAATTGTTGGTATTGTGCGGCGTGCACACCGTCGTTCGGACAATTTTCGCTGTCGAAAATTTTGAAAATTTCCGTCGGCCTGAAAAAGGTTGTTGGGTTTTGCGTTCTTGGCTTCAAAAAACAAAAGATTGCTTTCGCACATGCCTATTCGTTAGTTGGAGTTGTTTTTGGCAACAATTTTTGAGTTGCACGAATTTACCCTCCATAAATCGCAGAAATAGCATTTTTGGTGCACTCCAAATCAGTCGTTCGGACTTATTTCTGTCGTCGTGTGTGACCCAAATGTTTTGGAAACAAACCAATGCGTTGAATGAACGACGTCTGTCCCGCCATGAATGTGAAATTTGCACAGAACAGATGCATGGATGATGGAATTCCAACAGCGCGCTGAAAACCGGTGGCCATCAGTGCTATCTGTTTACGGCCCTGACAACGGGAAACGTTGGCGAAGGTTGTCCAACGACAGACAGAATTCAAAACATCATGACAAAAAGAACAAAACGAAGTCTGCTTTCCGGTCGCGTTTTCAGGTCGCGTCGTCAGGCCTCCACAGGCAACCAATGGCGTGTCTGCTTTCCGGACGCGAGCTTGGGCCTTCACAGACCAGAAACGGCGATTGTCGGTATTTCTCGAATTGAAGGCTTGAACTCGCGTGCTGAAAGCAGACACGCCATTGGTCAGTTATGGAGGTCTCATGACGCGACCGGAAAGCAGACTGCATTTTGGTTTTCCTCCACAAAACCACAGAAATTGCACCTTTTTTGGTACACTCCAAATCCATCTTTCGGACTCATTTTCTTCGCCGTGAGTTACCCAAATGTTCGGAAAGAAACCAATCTGTTGAATAAACGACGTCTATTCGCCCAGGAAACGATGTCCACACCGCAATTGTGAGTATTATGCGGCGTGCACACCTTGGTGCGGACAGTTTTCACCGTCGTTTTTTGATCCGGGAAATTGTCCGGACGTGAGACATTCCGCCGGCGCAATGTCTCACGTCCGGACGATCTTCCGGCCCCTCTGGAAAATTGTCCGGACGTATACACAGCGTGACGGGCGGGTTAACCCTGAAAACTGTCCGGACGTTCAGTACACAGCGTGACGGGCGGGTTGGACCGCCGTCTATAATAGTGGTCCGATAATCGCATGACATAAAGGTGCAGAGGAATATCATAACTTCCCCAAAAATCAGTTTCCCCTTTAAAGTCAACAATTCAAAAGGGTCACCAGACCCCCCACAAACTCTTGAATTAACACCAAAATTGGAGCTCTGAGAGAAGTACTCCATGGAATGCTTGTGATGATGAATATCACTTGACAACCAACTAATCGTGTTTACTTTCACTGTGTATTTCACTCCCACGTATCTTGATCTATTTCCGTTACTTTAACTTTATTTCAACTCTTTGCAGTTTGTCCTACCTTGTGGCCATGCTGATCTTATGAGAGCAGTGGATTCCTCTGATTCTGGCCATTTCCACTTTGAATTGACATCCGCACACATTGAGCGGATCCTGACATGCCAATGAGTGGCAAAAGATCAGAGGCATGGATCAGGGAGTCTCTCTATCCCCCTTCGCTGTCCACCATTCACTCTCAGTTTGCTAGTACTGCTATCATGGTACCCTCTCTAACTGAATTATTTTCTCAATTTTGCAATCTGTTTTTTTTTTCAAGCCATCGTCATTGAAATCCTACTGAATGCTGCACAGTTTCAGGTGTTACTTGGGTCACTCTTATGGGCCAACCTATTTAATTCGCACCTGTTTATTTTTCCAGATGTCTTGATGAGAGCTGCTACATCCAAGTGAGAAAAACGTCAACCAATCAATGGACATTTGGCAGCCCTGTTCACGTGTCGACGTCTAATTCTCTCGGCTCTCCAACACTCTCCAGCTTGGAGCAAGATTACACCTTTGGGAACTCGAACTCTGCACAAGGGAATGCGCAGTTAGCTGGCAAAAGTGAAGAAGAAATTCGTGAATTCAAGCAAAAGGTTATTTATTTGGCGTTTTTATTTGTTTTTTTACTTTACAGTCGCCTGCATTTCCTGGTCCCTGCCGCTGTCACTAAAACTGCACTTAAATTATCTTTTTCCCCTTCACAACCTTCTTGATTGGCTTTCGAGGCATCGGGAGCAACCTAAAGGTTAAATAAGAATTGGAATGATTGGAAAAATTCACCATTTCACCCCTTTGTGGTGAAAATGCCGTTTCATGTTTTTTCTCTCTGTACTTTCTTGTTGTTGAGAAATGGTCCTCGCTCTGGGGGAAGTAAATTAGTATGCATTACGATGCAAGGGTGGGATACCAAACCAGTTTGTTGAACTCTGGGACATGTCAGTTGGTGAGACACAAATATCGCTTCCTGTTTAGCTCAAAGCTCTGAAATCGTTGACACTTCTTTGCAGCTGGGCTTGCTGAAGAGAACAGACTCGTTTTGCAAAGTAAGTTTGAGGATGAGGTGTGCCAAAACTTTTTTCGCTTGACGGCAATTTTAAAAGAGTACCTGCTCTCTAGGAACTCTTCTGCTAAGTTCATTTTTACATGCCGACACACTGATTTGTGAAATCAGCCCGGGACAAGCAGAGCAGCACTTATCTAAGTTTGCTGTGTAGTCTCTAGATTATTTCGTCGGTCTCCCCGCGAAAACTGTGTAAGTCGCATTTTGGTCAAAATAATTGAGATTTTCACATGTGTTTCAAGTCCCAGAAAATTTTGCAAGTCCACAGGATACTTTACGAGGTGACAGGAATGCAAGTCCATCTGGCTATAGACTTGCAATAAAAATGCAGCCAGGTCATTTTTGCTTTGGATTTTTGTGCGACTTCAATTTAGTGTGACTCCATCTAACTGGTTGACTTACAACAAAAGAACAGTCAATATTTTTGGCTGTGAGTTTTCATTTATACCCCCATGGATAAAGGAAACTCGGTTTGTTGTTCCAACCCTTATGATCTCTGTGCGACTCTTGAATTCCAACGGGTTCCCTTTTTTGTCACTGTCAAGCTGGGCAACTCTTGACTTCCAATGGGTTCCCTTTTTTGTCACTTTCAAGGCAAAAGTGGTAACAGTTTTTCTTCTCTCCAGAAAGAAAATGCCGTGGACAAATTAAAGAGAGCTAAGTGGTTGAAACTTTAATTTCTACTCCTGCGATTTTCCATTTAAAGCCCATTGTTGTTCAGTAGTATTTTTCATTTCTCTGTTTTCACTTAGCTCCCTTTTATTTGTCCAAAGCGAAAATTGTTCCTTTCGCTGTTTTTGTGGAAGACCAACAATGAAGTCATTTTTCTATTTTTCTTCTGATTACTTATGTTTTGAAATGTTTTCAGGCATCCTCCCAACTGCATTGTGTGTTTGACTCCAAGATGTTAAGCTATTCCTACCTATCACTCTGTCAGTCTATGAATTGTGAGCCTGGCAGCCTTGGTATTGAGCAGGAAGAGGTCATATTCAAAAGCTGCCAGCATTGGATTGCTGAAAATGGCTGTGAGTGTTGCTTAATCATCTCTTTGATGGTGTTGTAGTCATTTCTCTTTGATGTTCAAGCTGCACATTTAGAAGTTCTATTTTTCGATTTTTTATTCTAAACGGGAAGCGAAAATGCCCAAACGTAAAAATAAATTCCTTGGCAAATGCCCACCTCTACAAAAGAAAATGGCTTTCCGAAACTTGAGCGAAAAGAAAAAAGAGACTTTGAAATGTCTGAAGTTTTTGACAAATTGAGTGCTGTGGCTGAAATGTATTTGCCATCATCATCCACAGCTTGTTGGTAGTTCAGAATTTAAAATTTGCTCTTCAGACGAAAAACAGGCATTCTCAGACCCAGATCCAAATTTTCAGTTCCAGACACGACACAGAACAGACAAAACAAAAATTTGAGATTTTTGAGGATGAAATTGTTTCAGGTCCAGGGCGAAAAGGAACACTGGAAGGAAATGTCTTCGATTCGTGAGCGAAAGGCAATCGTGGGGGGGGGTATGAAAAATCTTGAAGCCGTTGCAGGTGCCCT
>JASGXE010003729.1:0-28790 GCA_030068105.1 Sinentomon sp. SZTP_YWyxl
TTTGCTGAGCTGTTCTAAATCCGACACCTCTGTCCTTTTTAACATTGGGGCAGTCCCGCACGAAGTGATTACTGTTGCAATTTGAACATCTTGTGCGCGACGGCACTCGATTCTCCCAAAACCTGTTGTCATTCTCGAGCTGTTGCCTGCTTCCTGACCTATCCACAGCTTTTTGCGGTTTCCATAATTGCCCCCCGTTGCATGGTCGATTCGTCCGATGCCTTTGGTTTGACGTCTCGTCTTGACTCAAATTCCCGTTGCTTTGTACCGATGGTTGCGGTGAAGTCAGGGGACGGCTATTACTGTGTGAATAAAAACAAGCACTTGATCCCGCGCAGGTGCTTCTTGACCCTCGAAGTTCTGTTGTTTTGTGGCGCAATGTGTTTGTGACCTGGTTGTCCAGCATTGAAATATTCGACGATTGGATATGATTGGACATGGCAGTGTTATTCGTCGGTATGCTCTTGGTCGATAATAAATTTTTTGAATTCGATATATCTGCCTCCGGTAAATCACGCGACATGTGTCTCGCTCTTTTTGAAATGCGTAGGTCACTTCCGTATCGCTCATGCGTCGAAACCCCCAAATTAACTACAGTTAAGTGGTATTCTATTGGGCGAAACTCGGCGTGTCTTCAATCGCCCGTCAACCAAGCTTTTCAAAAACGAGGTTCTCACTGTACCAACGTACACCTCACACTGGTGTATCATCAACTTCCCTTCTTCACGTTCACTGCGTTTGGTCAACAACTGCAACAGCTGCGGCAGAAACCTCCATGTAAGGAAATGAGAAAATTGCCCGTGGGTGTTCTCGGCCTTTGTGTTGATTGCTCTGATTGGTAACTCAAATTGCCGGTAAGGGTCCCCCAGCAATCTTTCTTCGCTCAACTCTGTCTTTCGCTTGACCAACTCAATCAAAATCTCTCACTGAATAAGGTGGTTCCAATCAGTAATGGTCTGTTAGCACTCCTTCTGGACAATGAACTCCAACGATCCGGGTTCGCTGCTTGCAGTTGACCAACTCAAACGTGAAGAAGTAACAACACCAAATTACAAAAACTGTTACTAACTTTAATAATTACGACGACTTTCAGCAATGGTTTGACAGGAACGGTATGATGAACGGTGACAGGACAACACAGTTATCAGTTGGCAGGAACAATAACCAATGCTATCAGTATAACAGGAACAACAGCCCAAAACACAATCCCTAATGACGACCCCGGAGCTCCCTTTCCCGGTTCCGTCCAGCAGGGCTTTCAGCGGCCGATGCCAATGATTGAAAGACCCAGTGGAGAGGGGATTGCCGGCTTTTATGCAAAATCGGGCCCATCTAAGCAATGCAAATCTTTTCTCGGAACGTTTTCTCGGAAGTAGGTCAATTAAAACAGGCTGCGTCCAATGGTCAATTTGGCGTGTGTTACCGGGCCTTGTTTCTTTGCATATCTGCCTTTCTTTCGCGTGTGTTGCTGACTGAATTGATTGGCCTATCATCTCAACCGGAAACCGAAATCCTCCCAGGTAAATTGCACTCCAGGGTAAATCCCCCCACCAGAGTACACCCCCATGGGAGAACCCCAATTTCCCCTCAATATTTGCTAACCCTTTCTTGCTACTTGCCCTGCTGGCTGCTGGGTATGAGCGCTGCCTCCTGTTGCTTCCCCTTTACTGAGTGATATCTGGGTGCCCTCGCCAATTACCCCAGGTACCCCTCTAGACAGGGTGTAAAAGAACTCGACAGGAAGAGAAGACTAAGGTGAATGAGGAAGGGAGGGAAGGATAAGGAGAATGAGGAAGGGAGGGCAAGAAGGAGATGGTTGAACTATTGCATACTCTATTGAGAGAGTACGCTATGGCTGAACACCTTCGTCAGATACCTATGTTCCTGCTCCACATGAAAATTTTTGGGAGGCATCATGTGTGCTTACCATTTTGGACATAATTAATTAGGTACCTACTTGTTGCTTTAAATGTTGTTAGCCTGAAGCAAAAATAAATAGGTAGGTATTCTCCAGGATGATCATAGCCTGCCTTTCTATGTCCCTCTCCTTGAAATCAAAGAGGTACCTACCGATATGTAGTCCTTATTCCTTCTTTTGTCACTGACAGATGGGTAACTTTTTGTTCTCAGTGAACAGCATTTTGCGAAACTGATTTACAGTGTTCTTGTGGCAGTAGGTTCCTGCCTACTTAATTCAAAAATGTCTTGATTGGAAATGGAGAAACCACATCTTGAAAATGGTTACATCAAGTCGACACGGACTTCGATTTCTTCAAAAAACTTGGAATTGTGTAAAGATATAGGAGATGACTTCTCAGTTTGTGAACCTGGTTCATGCGAAGAGGAGATTGTTGTTGCCTCTGACTCAGCCGACGTTTGCTGCCAAATATCCCCCTTGAAATCATCAGAGAACTTTGAGCCTGGCATTGAACCAGTGTTTGGCAGTGAATCTGGAGATCCTTCCGATATTGAAGAACCTGATGTAAGTTTTCTCATTTCCGCTTATTTAGACAACAATAGACATCCATATCAGGCTCTAGTCTTACCCCATGACTGCACTGCATCTGACGAGCACATATTCTGCCGAAAAGACTAAAAAGAGGTGTCTCGAGATTGGAGACTGCTTTCTGATGCCTCATAAACGTGAAGCAGATCCAGCAGGACCTCCATTCCATTGGGCATTGCACGATATGTGCATGTGGAAACAGCGTTGGAAAAATACATGTTTTTTTTTAAACATAAAAAAACACTTTGAACATTTGAAACATGTTTTTTGTTTTAAACGTTTTTTTCTCCCTCTGTTTTTTCCGTTTTAAATTAAAACGTGCTTTAAACAGTTTTAAACGTTTTCCAAAAGCTGCCAAGGCCAAGTTTGCCTGACAATGGTTTTTGAAAAAAAAACGTTGAAAATTGATTAAATAAGTAAAAAGCGTTTTTTTCTTTTTGCAGATTGTTTTAAACAAACCATTTCAAACAAGTTGCAGTTGTTTTAAACAAGTCGTGGTTGTTTAAAAAATGTTTTAAGACAGATTGTTTAAAACAGTGTTTTGAACGAACAACCCTGTGTAGAAAATGTGAGGCATCGCTAGAGAATATGCAGTGGCAGAAAGGCAGCAACAAGGTGGGAGAACAGATGAAGAGGCAGGCGTGGGTGAGGTGGTGCAATAATAGCACGAATTTGTATCGATTCGTGGCAAAGTGACTTTTTGAATTGAACATAGGTAGTGCAAATGGAGCAGCAGAAATGAGTCGGTGGAGAATTTTTGTTAACGTTTTACAAGTCATGCTATTTTGGAAAGCTTCGCACTGACAGATTAGGTAACGAATCCTTTTTTTAATGACGAGACAAAGAAACCAAACATAAAGTGGGTGTACACTGCACCAGTCACCATGGCACTCAAGAGAGCACCTGAGCAACACTTAGGAAATATTTTTCTACTGCACAAAGAACGCTGTCAGGCTGAAAAAATTATTTTCGCAGGAATGCTTGGCATTTTTGCTGATTTGATTGCTCTTCATTCTGCGTCGATTGTTCCTTATTCTGCGCTCAAATCAAAATTTAAAATGGGGTCCTGCCGCAGGTGACCAAAACAGTACCGAGGCCAAAAGAAGCTGTGACTTAACAAAAGTGTAGGGGCATGGCACAAAATATTGGTAGGCCCATGTACCAGAGAGGACAGGTTTGAACCACCTGATAGACTGATCAATTTCCTTCTTTCACATAAGCTGAGAAATGGCATAGGGCCTTGTCTCATATCTTGCATTTCAAAAGGAAAATCATGTTGCTGAACAAATGAAGTCTCATGCTCATTCGGTCCCTCCCTTCTACACGCATTCAGTCAGAGGCCCTAGTCACCCCAAGGACAGGCCTAATTCAGGTGGAAAAAAGCCTTGCTCTTTCGATGAACACCATATTTTGTGTTTTACCATGGCTGTTTGATTTTTTTTTTAGTATTCTGTGAGACAGCTGTGATTGTAGCTCTATGGCCCCTCTTTTGCAGAGCTCCAGAGCATTACTGCTCAGGGATATTTTCTTCTAAGTCTTCCTGTTGCAGAAATTGATTTCATAATTTTATTGTTTTGATGAGTTTACCTACCTATCTTTCATCCGTTGTTGTACTACCTACCTACCTTCTTGATTCTTTTTCACCCAATTCATGACAAATTTTTAGGAGTTACAAGTTGACAATTTGGAGATTGCTGCAAGCAACATCGAATGCAATGATCCTCTGCTGCTCGACTGCGATTGGAGAAATCAGGAGAAGCATATCTTCATTCTCAGTGAGGCTGGGAAGCCTGTCTACTCCAGGTATGGTTCCTATGCGGGCTTGTCAATGAGCAACATTCCTTGCTTGCATCTGAATTGTTTTGCCTGGATGCTGATGCTCTAGGAAGGACCAAACCCAAGAATGTTTTAAAAGCATTTTCTGATTTTTAAGTGGGCATATGCAATGGAGTCTCCAGAATTTAAAAATCCTAACCGTTTTTTATATTTAGCTGGGTTCTCTGGATGCAGCTGATTACACAGTGGACGAGCAAGTTGTTTTCTCAGAAATATATTTTCCACCTTCGCACATTGGGAAAAATGCAAATTCTCAGCCAAATCAAGAGCTAGAAACTTGAAATTTGGTGAATTTGTTCAAAAAGTGTGCAGAATTGACTGGATTGGTCAAGATCAGTTCTGAACCATTCAGTTACAACACTGTTTGGATGTTAATGCAAATGGAGTAAAATACTTTGCTTAGGTACCGCTTTTCAGGCACCTTTTTAAAATTATTCATTCTTGGAGGCCCAATTTGTGGGCAAGGTGCATTCAGCTGTTTCTGACCAATCTTTTGGTGAAAATTGGCACAAACTGGACTTTCTACCCCTAGCAGTGATCGAAATGTTCAACAATTATTGATTGTGGAAGTCGATACGGCCAGATCACATGAACTAGGTATGAGTTTCCTGTGGCTTGCTTGTAGGAGTATGATTATGGCTTGCCAGACTGTTGATGATGGACAGGTTAGGCACCTGCCGCATAACCATACATTCTCATAGGGGGGGATTATCCCCTCCTTGAGCTGGACCCCCCTTTGGCGAGAAAAGATGAAACGAGCTTTTTTGCAGACCACATTTGTCCAATTCCAATTTCCTCGACACCCCCTTTTCCTCTACCACGCATAAACAATGGTATTTTATCTAATTTCCATCGGAACCCCTTTGCATTGTGTCAGCCCTCTTACGTAAAGTACATTACCAATACCCTTCCTCCACTCCCTTCCTTTCATTCTATGCTCGCTACCCCCTTTTGTAGGGATTTCTTGAAACCCTGCTCCCATCCCCATGCTCGATGCTCGACCCCCATTTCCTATTCCTTGGCCCCCTTCTCTATTTCTTGACCCCATTTTACCCATGCTCTATCCCCTTTTCATATTCCTTGGCCCCCTTCTGTACTTCTTGACCCCCTTTTTACCCATGCGCTACCAGGCTACCCGGCTCTTTCATATTCCCTGCCTACACTTTTGAAATTCTTGACCTTGACCCCTTTTCCCCCTGCTCTACCCCTATTCCTTGGTCCAACTTTTGTTTTGCTTCTTCATCCCTCTCTTCCTTTTCTCCATGCACTGCTCCTTGACTGGAGTTCAGTGAATTGGTGTCACTAATTCCCATTCCAGTTTTTCATACTTTCTTTTCTCTGCTCTGACTCTGTTACTGTCCTCATCTATTGGATTGGTAGGTACTCTCATTGTCTCATGCTCAGTCTTTGTGAAGAATAGAGTGCCTGTCCGTATCCAGATTTCAGAAGAAAATATTGTGCTCTTGACGCACAGGATGCTATCTGGAGAGACCAAATTTTTCAAAAGGCTCTAGAGTTTTGGGGACTCCATCCCCCAAAACCCCTGCCAGGGGCTCTGCCCCCTGGACCTCCGCAGGGGGCACATATCCCCCAGACCCCCGTTTCTAGTCCCCCGGATAAATTGTCATGCTGCTTATTTCCAGGCATGGAAGTGAGGACAGATTGGTAACCTTGTTTGGAGTGATGCAAGCTCTAGTATCGGTGACACAGGATAACAGTGATTGCATTCAGTCCCTAGTTGCTGACGATCGTCTGTTTGCTTTTCTAGTCAAGGGACCACTCATTTTAGTTGCAGTTGGCAGTGTTAATGAGACCAGCGAACATCTATCATTACAACTGAGGTTGGCTATTTTTTGTTCTTGAATTCCATCTCTTTTTTGACAACTTTTCTTATATCAGCTGTGAGAATCTAATTCCTGTTCTGTGACTGCTAATACTTGTACTTAGCAGTAGATATCTAGTTACTGTAACACCCCTCAAGTAATGGGGCCTATTTAGAAACTTCATTTCATTTTCTGCAATTTGCTTAATTCGCAAATTTTTGCCAGTAATGAGTTCTTTACACAGGTCTTTGAACACACATGGTAGACTGTGTCAAAAATCGCCTACAGGGTGTGCTCTTCGGCAACATGATGCTCAAATACACAAAATACGTTTTCGGAGAACTCGAGCCCAAAATGTCGGAAGATGTGACGCTGTGGAAGATCAGGGGGTGGCATCTAGGCCTACATCATTCGTGTGGATGACTCTTTTTGTGAGGGAATGTGAAAACTCATGGACTTTAGTGAAAAGCTCACTAGGAGGGCACGTAGGTGTGTTATTTCCAAGGATTGCGTGCATTATACCCAATTCACATATTGAGGGAGACATCTTGGGGAAGGTGTAAGACGATTCCAATAGGAGTTTTTTTCTTCAAAATAATTGCAAAGGCTGAATTTATGAAGCCATGATGCCATGCTTTGCAGGGGGCTGGTCTTGCCCACCTGTTTTCCACGGAATTTTCGTAAGACATTTGATATTTCAAATTTTTGATGTTTATCGCCAGATATCCTTGATCTTCAAATGACCCCAAGTTGTTTTTAAGGGACTGCGAATTAGCTGTTGATATCATCTTCACTGGAGTTGGAACGAAACAAAATGAGTCCTTTTTACATGATACTTTTGTTCATATTAGCAAAACAAAATCTGTCATTCAGTTCATTTCTAAATCAAGTGGCAGAAATCTTTCGACATTCTAATTTTGCTTCACATTTAAAAATTTATTATCATGTTTATTGTAGCTCGTCAACCTCAAAATAGAGTGATAATTGGTCTTATATTTCTCTCTATTACCTACAGTTTTGTTCATGCTCAAATACTGTCCATCCTCACTGAATCCCAAATAACCAGGATATTTCAGCAGAGGCATAATTTTGATCTTCGGAGGCTATTGACCGGCGTAGACAGGATCCTAGATCATTTGATACCGATGACGGAAACTGAACCTGGTTGCTTCCTTGGTGCCGCAAAGTGTTTGCCAATGCCACAGGCTGCAAGGGATGCTGTGATGCAGACTGTCATCTCCAGTTGTGCCAAAATTAAGGTCACTGCATATTTGTGTTGGTTTTTTAGCCTTCAATTCTTTGCCAACAACAAAATCACTCAATTTCTATTTGACAAGAACTAAGAAGATAGGTACCTATTGCTGGCACAACTGAGTCTCCTGCAAATCAACATCTGTGAGCAGGGTCCAATGTTAGCACAGTCTAGGCCTGTCCTGACACGGAAACACCACAAAAATCAGCTGTCGGCTTCCAATTTCAAAAAATTCATGAATACGAGTAACAATAATTGTGCTGAAGGTCCTTTTCTGTTCTGGGGATTCAAGAGTTTTTATTAATGCTTGTCTTAATGAAACCAAAGCGAGCAATCTCACACTGAAAGACATGCATTCATTCATTGTTTGGAAGGCAGTGTTGTTTTTCCACCCATTAACTCTCAAAAGGAAATTGTATTTCTTTAGCCTTGTCGGCTTGTCGGCAGAGAGATCACGATGGAGGTAATGCCAATTCTGATTTGCGAGGTAGGTACCTAAGTTTTTGCCATCTGCTCCAATGGAAAAAATTGACTACCTTGGCAAGGTAGCCCTACCTCGGTGAATGGTGATGATATCTCCGCCGTTTGTATTGAGCTGTATTTGACCTCAGCTGACAGAGTTGGAAGGAAATGTCAATTATTCAAGAATTTTTTCTCGATTTAGGTAGGCTAACTAAGATGGAAACCATTGCATGCTAGTGAACTTCATTCGCCTATTTAGGAGCATACCTCTCCCGGTATCCCTTTAGGGGGAGGATAAACCCTACGTGTCAAACTTTTTTGTTTCTTGATGATTTTTTTTTTTTTTTTTTTTTTGAAATTTTACAGGTGAAAAGAGCATAAAAATGATGAAGATTTTTTATATTCACATGTCAATATTTGTGCCTTACACCGGAGTTACAGGCAAAAATAGGTGCGAAAAAGGCTGCCGGCAAAAATGCATCTCATCTCCTCCTAAATGTCCTCTCATGTCTGTCGAATGAAGCTATATTTCACCCCGTGGAAGAAAAGTAACTTGTCTACAACAAAAAAGAGCCACTTTTGCCAATTTGCATCTAATTTTAATTTATTGCAGAATAAGTCTGACCGTACCGCTAATCACCTAATATTTAGCTGCTTTTCTGTGATTGCAAGCTCATAAAACCAAAAATAGAGCTTAAAACTAAAAAAGGGCTCTATTTTCGGTTTCCTCGCGAAAAGTTGGTCCAGTAGGTACATCAAATTTGAACATTTTGCATGAAAAAGTGTGGGAGGAGATGCATTTTGAATGCTTTCGCTTTTTGAAAAAGAAAAGAAATGCGAGAAAAATCCTAATTTTCATATCGTTTATGCGAGAAAACCAATGCGACTTGGTTTCGGATATTCGGCAAAATGTTGAAAACTTTTTTTGTTATAGAAAATCTGAAGAGAGTTTCAGAAATGGCAAAGTCTGGGCTAAAACATGAACATAAAAAGAAGAAACATCTTTTTTGCAAAAACCATGGTTTTTTATGCTCTTTTTTTTTCAGAATCTTGTTTTCGTCCTGCTTCTTGCTGAAGGGCAGCTGATAACCTTGGTTCGAATGAAGAACTACTACCTGCATCCGTTTGATTTTTATCTTATATCAAATCTTATCTCCTCCTCCGAATCCTTCAAAGCTGCAGAGAGCTGGACGCCTGTTTGTTTGCCGAAATTTGATTCCAGGTAATTCTTTGGTTTTGATTGGGAATGTCTTTGCAAAGTGGGTTTAAGGCTCTTGCCAGCGTGCAGTTTTCAGTTTCACATCTGTGCACGATGTTAAATTCTAAGCTGCGAAAATATGCCGACTGACAAGTCTGCATCCAACTGATCTAACCAAATGATTAATGTTGATATTTCCATTTGAATCGAACCCAGGTGGTAGGTAATGATACAGTTTTTATTTCGGATGCTGTGTTTTCTTATCTCGTCAGGTTTTTTGCTGGATTGGAAAAATGAGTTTAAAAAAAACAAAAAACGTTTTTTTTTGTTTTGAACGTTTTTTTCTCCATGTGTTTTTTACGTTGTTTAAAACGTGTTTTAAACATGTTTTTAAACAGTTTTAAACATGTTTCAAAAGCTGCCAAGGCTAATTTTGCAATAATTTAGTGACAATGGTGCTTGAAAAAGGCAACGATAATGGTTTTATAGATAACAATGACAGAAAAACGTCGAAAAATGATTAAATACGCTTTTTGCTTTTGGTGATTGTTTTAAACTGCGGTTGTTTAAAACATGATTAAAACACATTTAAAACACAATTTTGTTTTAAACAAACTGTTTTAAACAAGCCGTGGTTGTTTATAAACAGAATGTGTTAAACGAACAACCCTGGTTTTTTGCCTCCGAGTGGTTTGGTGGTAGTGGTTTGGATTGCCTCCGAGTGGTTTGGTGAAAATTGTTGAACAAATGGATCATGCGAATTTTCCCAATGTTCTCAGTTTACAACACATCAGTGGGCCATCTGAATATCAGGTCTGTCATACATTTGGAAGTTACTTCATAGGTGATACGGACTGAAAAAAATTGAAAAAAAAATCAAAAAACCTTCTGAAGAAATCTAAAAAAACAATGGGGGTTGCAGGGGAGGTAAAACCTTCGATTGGTGGGTGGACCCAATGAAAAAGTTTGCTAAATTTTAGTCTTTTCGGTTGCTCCTTGGCTGCAATTCTGAATGAAATGTTTCATGATAACCAAAATAACTTATCTGGCAAATTATCTCTTCCAAACCGTGCGACCTTCCTTGACTTACACCCCTGCAACTGGCAAAGGAAACAGCTAATTTGTTGAAACAAGGTAGCACAATACAAAAAATGTATTTTTCAAGAAATGTACGTTTTTCTTACTTCACCTCACTCAGAGAGGCCACCCACAAAAATGGTGCAATGTATTGGGATGTGGTGTAGAGAGAGACTGAGCCATGTGTAGAGTTATGATTTGGTTGTGATCAAAGCAGCTGACCATCTGCTTAATCAAAAATGGACCATTTATTTTGCTGAGATCTGTTTTCTCTCATGTAAGAGAGATGGCGTGGATTGTGTCTCTACTTTTTCAGTTGAATTTTGCATCTCTCGATGACAGAAGCTCACCTAATCGTTGCTGTTGTACGATGTGGATTTTCTTCATGGCAAAATTTAATCTTTTCAACCTTTTTTGGCCAGCGATTGTTGAGTGCTTTACATTTTGGAAAAAGGATGGAGAAGAGGTTAAAATATATAGTCAAGTAGTTTTTCTTCACAACACTGAGCTTTTGCTTGAACAGTGTTCCCACTTCTTGGCCGATTGATTTGATCACTCTGCATCAGCCTTCAAACTTGTTATTTCGTTTTCTTTTCTTTTTTTTTTGTAAATTTCTGATTTTTAGAGGCTTTCTTCATGCTCACATTTCGTACCTGTCCGAGGATTGCCAAGCATGTCTCGTGCTTCTTTCTATTGAAAGAGATGCATTCTTCACACTCTCAGAAGCAAAGCAGAAGATTGTTGAGGTTCGTGGTTGACTTGTCGGTTGATGATTTGTCATTGGGGATGTGATGTCCTGAAACTGTCGAATGTTTGATGCAAGGTACCTACACAAAGCAACTAGCAGTGAAACTGATCTGTAAAACACAGCCCAATGGGTTTCCACACATCACTATGAAACTTGAGGCTGCCAAGACTGCAAGAATATGTGCCAAAAATTTGGTTGGCTTCAATCAAGTTGGAAGCAGGATTTCTTTTATCTTGACCGGCGGCCAGCGGGGGATCAGACCAAACAAACCTTAATTCCATGGTGTGCATCGTCAAAAAGGCATATTATCCTTCATCAGCTCAGTCTTCACGACTGAAGCATACCTAATTATCTTTTCAGTGTTCTCTTGAAAGACTTCAGAATTGACAATGTTGTGTGAATTCCTACTCTTTTTGAAATGAGAATCTGGTTTGAGAGGTTTTACCATGAAACCCCTTGTCTTAAATTATGAACCAGGCGAAAGTCCTCACAGGTTTTACCAATCCATCTGTTTTTAGGTTGCTTGTCCTATAGAACCTACGCTCTCGATTGGTTTTATTTTTCCAGCAGTCACCAGCACCCAATCTGTCAAGAATGTCACATCCCACACTGTTGTTTTGTTGAGCATTTGCTTTTAATGCAAGCGGAGGCAAGTGATTGTCACATCACATGCCATTCCAGTTGGCCAAAGAAATTAGGGTTTCGTGTTTGATCAATTCGACAACTTGAGGTCGTAAGCTGTCACGGTCAACCTCTCAAATCTCTTTGGAAAAGACAAAAAGCTTGTGGTAAAAACACAGATTTTTGCACTACGGAAACCAGCGAAAAACACTAAGCAAAAGCAACCGAAGAAAAATTGTAGCAAAATCCACAGACGAACAAATCGCAGCAGAAGCCGCTTTCTGTAATCCGTATCCCCAAAAAGCTGTATTCCCCGAATGGCCGACCGATATATATGAAATTTTACAGGCAATTTCGTGCAAGAAAAACAAGTTTTTTTTTTTCAAGCCAAACCCACCTCACAATCTCTCCTGAGCTGAATAACGTTTGCATTTGCAAAACCATGCAACTTGGTAGATCTCAAAAGCCTGTGTGTGGTCACGTGTTGAAATTTGGCATGGAACCACAACAAGGGTGAGAGAGATGGTAACAAGGGTTATCCTGATTGCTGTGAATGATAAAAAAAACTTGTCAAAAAATAATCACACGATGATAAAAAAAACTTGTCAAAAAACAATCACACGATGATAATTCTCGTTCAGATCTGTTGCCCAATAGTCAACACTATCTGGTGAAAAATTCACCTCAATTGGACCACAAACAGCATCTGAGATTTATTCAAGAGAAACCTGAAAAACATGCGTTTCAAGATAAATGTGATCATGAGGAAAATGCTCTCACTGCGAACGAAAAACAAAATGTTGCTGGTCAGTTCCGGAGGCTGCTGTGAAACCATTTATGGACCGATTTTGATACCAACAAGGACCAAAACTTTCAGAAACAAACAAACTAATGAAGGGTAAAGAAACGTAAAAACCAAAATTTTGACATTTACCAGGGTTCAGGTTCGCTTCAGAAAATCATGCCAGAAATTCTGATAACCTCATCTACCGATCCTCTCATCAGGTTACTTCATTTGGTCTAAGGGTCAGCTGTTTTGTGGCGGTGAGCAGCCGTTGTTGGATGAAACCAATTTTAAGTATTCATTAATTGAATTGATTTTCTACTGTGTGAATTATAATTTCAGAAACTTCGGAGGAGTGGGACATTGGAATCTATCAATCTTGCTCTTTCAAAATCATCCTACTCTGTCCAAGATCTGCACATTCCTGAAATCCGACATTTCCTCTACAAGAGCTGTACTACAGCTCAGTATACGAGTCCAGCATTTGAGCACCTCTACAGAACAGCTGAGGCCAGTCAGTGTCTTTTGAGGAAATACAGGAAGCTCTATCGTCTGGTGCACAATCCTAATCATCAGTTGAAGTTGATTTACAAGTGTGACGACCATGAGGCCTTTCTTGGTTGGGTGAGTCAAACGAATGCTGTGGTGACTTCGATAGTTTCCTGTTGCTTATCAAATCAACCTGTTAGGGCTGACCTGTTGATATCTGGCAATTTCATCCATCTGGCTCTGCCATCTGCAGCAAACCAACCCCGGATAGCAAATTCGACTTTCTCAAAAGAAAAAAAAAATAACGAGGTTGTGGAAAACACAATATCATTGCATACAACCTTTGCGGATCAGGAGTTCAATAAAATATTAGACTGACACCTGTGACCAGGTAACAGGAGGCCAAACAACAAAGAGCTGTTGTCCTGCGAACCAATGAGAGCTACGGATTGTATGGATAGGGGTGTATTCATAAAGCATGCGAGCCACACCCCAAACATAAATACTAGGTTGCAGACCTGGAATTGTCTGGAAATTTTGCCATTCTGCAAAAGTCAGGGAATTTGTGAAAGTTCTCTGCAAAGTCTGAATTTTTTTTGAATATTTCTCTTTCTCCAGCAAGTAAAATCTCTGTTACTTTAGAACAGGACTTGGCTGGATTGGATTTCTTCATCTTCTTTTCTCCTTTGTTTGTTTGCAAGGTTTGGCTGCAGTTGGGCCAATCATATCAAACAAAGCCAGGTTGTAATCCTTGTTTTTCCAGGATTTTTTTTTTTTTTTTTTTTTGAAACATTTATTCTGGCTGTTGGATGTGCTCAGAGATGGGAGGGTAATAAGAACCCAAAATGTCTGGAATTTTTGGCATTTCCGTCTGGAAAACCTGGAAAAGTCTGGGGAAATGGTCTCAGAAGACACCCTGGGATACCAGTGGTGTTTTGGGAACCTGACAGGGGAGAAGGCCATTTTTGTTTTCAATATAAACGCCAAATTTCTTAGGTTCTAAACTCGTTTTCGTGTTTGCAATACAGGGTCTGGTTAACAGGAGCCGCAACCAGCTGCCTTGCTAACATGAGAGATGCCAATGAATAAAACAATAAAAGAATGAAAATCTTTTTTATGTTTGCAAAGAAACAAACAGGTTTGCAGATTTCCATCAGATGATAGGTGTCGCAGGTCACTTGATGGGATTCAAAAGTTACCTTTTGAGTTCATTTCACTGTATGAAATTCCTCCCATGAAAATTTAAAAAATGATCTCTTCACAGCTACGGACAGATTTTTCGTTTTCATCACCGATCCCAACATTTGGACTTCTCAAAACCGAAAACAGAGCCGAGCAGGCCACGAAGATGCTGAAAACACGATCTTTTTTCTTTGTGAAAATAAATGTTTTTAGACATGCATTAATTTTTTGTTCTTTTTTTTCAGCTAACTTCTGGATTTGAAATTTTCATCACCTTTGAGCCACTAGTGACTAAAACACAGGCCGTTGCAGCTGTGAACAAACTTCTGAGGTGGATAAAACACGAAGAGGCACGACTATTCATCCTGAATGCCTTGACGTTTTAGGAAGAGATTTTATCTTACCTTGGCCGTGCAAGGTAGCCTACTTGTCTATGCACAGTTGAGTCAGCACATTGGCTGTATGAAGTCTCTCAGACACCACACTATCCGACCACACATGTAATCTGAATTGTTTGTAAAGTTGGCGTTATACTCTCTTGATTCCAGTGTTGCCATTTTCTGGCTTTTCTTTTTCTTTCCATTGTCTTTGTTTTGTTTCCAAAATTCATTCACAATTCGGAATTTGCTCTGAGCACAATAATTCAGCCCTCTGTACTGATTGAATTTAGGTTCTGTTTTTGCGACCTTGTTCAAACCAACCTGCCAAAGTTGGACGATTTGAGAAGGTTGGTGGAAGACTTCCAGCTGAATGATAACAGAGCCCGGTATAATAATGATGCATCAGCCTCAGCTTGTTTTGAGAGACGCAACGAATTGCAGCGTAGTGTAGTCGTTGGTGGTCTGGAACGATGATGAATGAGAAGGACCCATTGTTGCGAACCGATGTTATTGGCAATTTTGGGAGAGATTCATGGGTCTGTGGATATTTTTTTTAATTTGAATGTTCGCATTATTTTTGCATGGTCAAAAGCTACTGCCAAAAATGGCAAAGGTACCCAGTAAATATGAAGAAATCGTGGCAGAGACGAGGATGGAAGGATCCAGCGGGTTTTCGCTGGAGGGGATTGTTTGGGAGGAAATTTGAAAAATTTTCAAAATGGCTGTTCAAATCGGATGCAAGTTTGAAGTTAAGGTGCTAAATTTTAATTGCTTTTTTGTTGTTTGAATGTGTTTCTGTCTGAATCTGGAGGCATCTGATGTCTCTCTGAAAAAGCTCCTCCCACCAGTGGTAAATGAATTGAATGCATCATGAAAACTTCCAAGACGAGTGTGTTTTAAACATTTTGTGATTTCTACTGCATGAATTCACAAACTGCTTTTTGTGATTTTAAATTTCATGGATGGCCGTGTGACATATTGTGTTTTTTTTTTTCACATTTCGTTGCCTGAATTTGCATCGATTTTTGGGAACTGCATGACTTCCCACACAAAACAGAAATGATTATACGAAAGTCGGTAAATGAGTTTTGCAAGTTGGCCCCAAAAATTGAAGAGGAACGATTTACATTGAGTGTACTTCCAAAATTCAAGAAACATGTTCTTTCGGAACATTCTTGCAAATTTTCAGCCATCTTTTGTGAGTTTCTGGAAAACTGGTCTTACGAAAGGAGTTTCTTTTGTCATCTGAATTGGCTGATTTTGAGAAGTATTTTTTGACCCGAAGAAATGCATCTCTGCCACGCTCTTTCGAATTTTCAAAAAAGGTCAAAAGTGGCGCGGTGGGGAGGCAGAAGTGCAACCCCCCTCCACACGGTGCCTCCTGGGTAACGCTAACGGGGCGATGATGAAGAGGAAGGATGTGAAGGCAAGTTGATATTGAACACAAGGGCACGAATTCACCACGGCTGGCGTTTTGAACTTATACACTTCTCGTCCGTCGTCATGACCATCAGACAATGGGTGAAAGTTCGACTCAATGGTCAAGGGCTGACGATGATAGAGATAGGCATACCAACAGAGCAACTATGTCGATGATGCGGTGGAGAAACAACAACCACTGAGACGGGGGCGAGCAAAAAAGGACCTTAAGAAGAAGACACCGGAGGAACATCCCAAACACAAGGTTGTATTATTCCTTTCTGTTCGTAATCTTTCTCCTTTAAAGTGACTAGGGGGTATGGGAAACGGGAATTCAGGCATGTGTAAGAAACTAGGAGGCAGTGCTGAGCAGAGTGGACATGCAGGCATATGGATGCAATTGCCTTCATACAGTATCCTGTTTCTAATCTCGGATGATTGGGCTAATATCCTGACAGTATAGGCAGCAGTGACGTGGAAGCATCGGGTTAATTCAGATAGGTCGAAGCAAAGAGGGAACACTCATAAAGGGGATAGATTATTCAACATCGTGAAGTGTCTTAGGCATCATACTGCTTCTCAGACTTACTGCAAGCGCCGCAAACGACATAGGATGGATGGGCTTGGAAAGCTCTTGGTACATTACATAACTACCACAGACAAAATGCACTTAGATGCTTCTTGATCAGAATCTAATACCACTCGTCTTCCCTTTCAGGCGTATTCAGGCCAGCTAAGACATACACGGCAAAGATCTGGAGGAATGACTGTCACACTCTATATCTCTTTTTCCCACTTTTCCACTCTTTCTATCGATATCTATCACTGTCTTTCTTTATCTCTGCGTCTCCTCCTCGACTATCCCATCTTCCTCTTTTTTCCCCGTCCCTCCCTCTTTATCCTTCTATCTCTATTCAACTTTCTACATAACTATTCTTCTCTTTTTTCACGGCATGGTGGTTTTGTGCCAGTGGTGCCGCTACCTCCATGCTCTATACTCTTTTACTACAGTTTTCTGGCTCTGCATGAACTTCTACGCATGAAGTCGCACTCCTCCGGACAGCTTAGCAGTCTCACGAGGGACTTGGGGGATCATGACTTCCTTCTCGTGGGGGAGTCGTGGGGGCAAGAAAGAAAGAAAGAAAGGTCAAAAGTGGCGCGGTGCATGCTCACATGTACCTTGAGGATGGGTCGCAAGAAGAACTTTTTTCTCCTGCAGGGCATCCCCATTTTCTTCACTTTATTTGATGATGGACTCCCGTCAACAACTATGGTCCTCTGAATCTGAGATCCACATGGACTCATTTTAGTGGGGTTTGAGCAGACGCCCGTCATGTGTGTTGCAATTTGGTCCAGGCGTGTGATTGCATGATGTTTATGAAGGATGACAACTAACTCCACCCCAGCAGCTTCTATCGAAATCCATGTCGAAATTGCACATAGTTGGTGGGAGTTGATGAGGAAAAACCGTTTGGTGATGCGCATCTTCATTCATTCAAACTGCGTAAATTCCTTGCAAGAGTTTATCCATCAGCAAAATTAAGTTTCATAACGTTTGTTTATTCTCTGGTGATAATTTTGAATAGCAACAGTTGATTAATTTCACGTTTTCTTTGCGCACGAACTTGTTTATTTTCCTTTCTGTTCAATGGTGTTTGAACAGTTTGCCTGAGACACCATTTGATCCGGAACCGGAAGAGTAAAAACCGGACCTTTTTTTATGCTTGTATCTAAGTATTACAGCGGCTGATTCAGATTCCCTTCGGAATATTAGTCAAAAAGGGTTGGCATCGCAAGTGACCAAAAAATCACTGAAATCTGGTGAACGCTGGCCAAGCTTTGGGCCAACTTGCAAAACTCATTTACCGACCCACGTATTTTACTACATTGGTTATGCATCCTATCATGAACATGATGGCCTGTGTGTGTGTGTGTGCATGCGCCTGCCAACCTCGAACCACGAGTGTATGTCATGTCAAAGTTTAAAAAGTGGCAAGTAACGATGTCCTCTGTCTTAGATGATGGTCAGTTTGCCTTTTTGTGCGATTGATTTGAGATAGTTAATTCCTCTTCCCCAGGGAACACTCATTATTTCTTTTGATAGTTCTTGCTTTTAACATCGATGTTTTTGGTGCCGAAACTATTGGAAGGGATTTTGGTGTTACCTTTATGAAATGCTAGGGTCAAAGCTTGTCATAATCAGAGTTTGCCATCCTGTTTCAAATAATTATCATTATTTGTTGGTGACAGTTAGAGAGATTTGATTGTGATTTTTTTTTTTTTTTGAAATGGCTTTTCAGAAACAAATGCGACTTCAAGCTGTGACACTTGGGGAGCAATTCCTGGTCCGGTATTCGAGCAAAGATCCTCGTGCAGGACATCAGCACTTTGTAACAAACAATACGGTCTATTGTTTCATGATGCCCATTGGTGAACATTTGTCAGTGTTTTAGACCAATTTCCAAAAATTGACCTTTAGTTGCTTTGTCATTGGTGAATGGTGAAAATTTTGTTTTTTGGCCATTTAAAAAATTGCTCTTAGGCTGCCTTTTCCCCATCACATCAATTTGACAATTTCAGGTCACTCTAATTTACACTTGTTACACATTTGAACTTTATTTGACCATTCTCATCCTCCTACATTTTGTTCTAGGGCTTCTTGAAAAGTGGGCCTTTTTAGGCACTGCCTGCAAATGACAAGTTCTTCCACAGAATGGCAGCTGTCAATGCAATTTGCATGGTGGGAGTGATCCAAAATCTTGCCTCTGCCATTGGACAACTGCTTGGTATCTGGTTCACAAAAATGGAACTTGGTTTCCTCTTTTGATGTCCACAATTCCCCAAAATTTGCTGCCAAACGTGTCAGCATGGTTTGGTGATTGGCCAAATGCTGCTGTTTTTGGCATTGTCCAGAATGTTCGGATCAGATGTGCACTGACCACAGTCTTTCTCAGCTTGAGAGGCAAAAAGCAGTTGTTGTGGGAAGTGGCCAAGATGTCGGTGGTGAGACAGAGAAGAAAAGAAATCACCAGAGATAATCTGAGAGTCTGGTCAGTGCACATCGGATCCCAACAATCGGAGACAATGCCAAAAAACAACAGCAACATTCGGCCCTTCACCAAACCATGCTGACACGCTTGGAATCAAATTCTGGGGAATTGAGGATAGAATCACCGCAAAAGAGGGAACCTATTTTCATTTTTTTAATATGATACCAAGCATTAGTCCCAAGGCAGAGGCAGCATTTCGGATCTTTCCCACCCTGCAAAATGCATGAAAAGCTGCCATTCCATGTCATTTGCAGGCAGTGCCTAAAAAGGCCACTTTTCAAGAAGCCCTAGAACAAAATTTAGGAGGATGAGAATAGTCAAATAAAGTCCTGTGAACACAAAAAGGATGCAAATTAAAGGTCCATGGCCCACGTAACCAGACACCTATGATCTGGGTAAAAACACAATTCCTCGAACTTTCTGGATGCACCTCGTATTTTAGCCCTCTGCTAATTTAGAGACAATCTCAATGTTACTGGGAACACCGCCCCCTCCCAAGAAAAAAATTGGGTGTCAGAACAAAATTTGGCACAGGGATCAAGGGATAATTGGAAGTGGTCAGAGTCATGTTTTCACATTTCTTTGTTTTCAGCATCCCATTAAAGATTGGATGCATTTTTCATTTTTTTTTTTTTGGTGTTCGTTTTTTCATGAAACGCACTGTTTAACCAGAAAAAAAAGGAAGAAAAAGCCCAAATAATTCGTCTGGACATGCTTGAGAACCCGAATTCCATGCAAATATTCGAAATGAAAATTGTATTTCACAATGAAATTGCAAAACAAAAATTAGTCTTCCTGAATAAGCATCGACTTTACATTGGAACTTCAAAAGCATGGAAATGCCAAGACCTGTGTTTTTTGTTTCTTATGTTGTAGCGAGGCATGGGCCAAACTGCTATGAGATCGAAAATTCAAACAAAGCAACCCTCGACAAGGCATTTGACTCATTAGCAAAAAAGTAAATCCTCAAGTTCTGATGTTTGATTTTTTCTTTGTTGGAATGGTAAGATAGAATATCAAAGGTCCTTGCTGCCATCAAAAAGTCTTCGTTTGACATCAAGGTGGTCCCGTGGCACTTTATCTGGTTCAGTTGAAAAGCCTACGAGAAAGCCAAAGAGTGAATTTGTGCAAAACTTCTGATTCTGTATGCTCCGCTGAATTGCCACGGGTACGATTGCATTTATTTCGAATGATCAATGCATTTCAACAGACCGATCTGCTGATCCCCTTCCTATATGAATGTAATCCAGTCTTTTCATAAATTTGTAACCAGCGTGGCATCACCGTGATGAACTCATGCAGGTAACGCAGTGGTGAACTAGAATTCAAGCATAAAGACTGTCGGACATTTGGAAAAATCTATCGCATCACGTTTTGATGACCATCTAAAAGGATTCAAGACAATGTGTGTGACACCTGAGTGATCTTATTTTGCACAGCACAGGTTCTCAATCAATGGGATATGGACTGGGCATGTTGGTTTTTGTGAGGCCACACTCTGAATAATTGTTTCTGATAAGACTTTGTGGATTGTTTTGATTTGATTGTATTGTTTTTTTGTCAATAACTTAGTGATTTCTTCATTAGTGATTTTGTTAACATAACTTATCATCGTTAACCATCTTTTATATTAAAAATGATGTTATTTTGTGCAGCTGGTCTGCAGACAATATTTATTCCTGTTTTTTCTTGCCATAACCTCAAAAAAGATAGCTCTAACGGCTGGGAGATCATGACTGGGAAAGCTAAGTGCAAGCTGCATGGAAAAAATTATGTACCTTGTGGTGCTACCTCTGTGATAATCTTTCCGCCGTAAATGTGCATTTCAAGGCATCGAGGGACTGAGATAATAGGACTAACTGAGGCTGGCAGGAAGTAGACCAAGGCAGAGTTATGGAAGTTTTGGCATGGAGGTTGGTAGGTTGTACCTGTCCTAACCTATCCTTCTAACATGACCCGGAGAAATGGAAATGATCCGCCTCAAAAAAATGGAGAAATTCTACCTCGCGCCAATTCTTACTCGGTCCATTCTATCCCTGTCACCGAACCCAATTCAAAGTGTCTTGTATTGCTTGATTGCGAAAACCCAATGATGTTGGCAAAGTCATCAAGACATTCCAGATCCTGAGCTGTTCCACCAGGAATAAAGACAGGTTGTCGGAATTGAAATGCACTGAAATTCCGCCGCCACTATTCTCATTGCACTTTCAAATTGAGTCAGACAAGGGATATGCTTCCTGATCTTGTCGATGTGGACTAAGAGATTTCTGCTGAAGGCCATTTCGCCATTGAAAATAAGCCCATTTCTCGACCTCGATTCTGAGGCAATGCATTGCCTTGGATTTGCAACTGTGACAGAAGATCGTTTGGACGATCTCTCGGGATGTGCATGAGACCTTGTAGTGGCTGAAGTATATTCTTTCATCAAGGGTGCAGCTGGGACGTTAAGATAAGATAAGGAGTTGTTTGTATTTAAGGGCATCAGCCCCACTCAAATACATGTCAGATGTTTCATAAGCTATTTACATGGTGATGAAATGGACAGAACAAGTCTTTACAATGAAACAACGAAATGTGGCAAGTGGACAAAAATGCAGCGAAAAGACACTTTGATCAATTCAAAAATGAGGAGAGAGAGAGCCGAAGAGCTAAAGATGAGAGGCTGTAGGTTAATGAGGTCATGCGGTTATTTGAGCGGAAACCCTGACCTTACCAGTAGAGAGCAAAATGTTTGAGTGGAGAGCATCTTCCTGGGGATTTTGATCCAAGTCTCAATAGCATGCGGAATAAATGACTGAGACCCAATATTTTTCCTGACTTGAAAAGGGTGAAGCTTGAATGTCAGCTCCAACATAAGGAGCTGACAAGTAGCTCTGGAATGACTTTGAGCAGACAGTCAACATGTCTTCTCCGGCGTATCCCATCCCAGAGTTGCCAGCACATTCCTGAAACTAGGTGTCCAACAATAGTCATTCTATAAAATTCGCGCTGCCCTTCGTTGCACTCTTTCTGGAAGAGCAGTCAGATCGCGCTCATGAGGGTGCCACACACTAGATGAATATTCCAACAGTTGCCCAACAAGCTATGTCACTGTTACTTGACTTTTATGTTTGTGCGTATTGGTGGAGGTGGGTGTTCTTCGCTGGTCTGTAAGTTTGGTTCTGAACAGTTTGCACCCATTTTGGAATTCCAGCCTGCGTTGTGATGTAACCTCACTTGGAACTTCAAGGATTCAGGGATGGCATCTGACCCAATTATGACACCACCAGTTGTAATGCTGCCAAGTCAGAGCGTTCTGCATCTTCCTCCTTTTCTCAATGCAATTGTAACACTATCTTAGTAGTATTGCTACAACTGGAATTTTACAACACTTCAAATGGCAGTGGTACACGGGGACCAGGGAAGAGTGAGCAGCGTACCCGTGGAACCGTGCCTGAGGCTCCCCGAGAACCGGGTTCGCGGTCCAGTGCGTGTGGCCCCTTCTGTGTCAGAGTTCTACCATTGGCTGACCTTGGGGGGTCACCAGCAAAGGCTCACGCGTTGGGGTGGAAACCCCCATAGTCCGGATGGATCAGTGCGCTCCTCGTGAGTGCACCATTCGGGTGCCCTAGGTTGGATGTCGACTTGTCTCGATGACACAGATGGAGGACTTACTTGGCTGGTGAGTTATGAGTTATTGTTTGCCTCACTATTGTGCTGGATGTTTGTTGATTGCCCTCATTTCCAAGTGACCTTACGATGCATGGATTTCATTTCTAGGCACGATGCCTCAGTCCTTGTTTTCTGCCACATGCAGTGCCCCTTCAGATTTGTATATGAGGCTCACTCTAGGCACCCCGATAATCAACCCCCCTTAATTGAGTGCATTCTGTAGTTCCGCGGTAAGCCACCTCTTGTGCTCGCTTTCTCTTGGATTTCCAGATTAACAATTGAATAAGGTATGTGCGCATTGCAGCACTTGTGTAGCTTCCCCCGGCAGGCTTGATCTCCTAAATAACATTATACCCCATTATTTGGCAGAGGGTCTTTCTGTCGTCTTTCTTTTACTGTTTTCGTTTTCACCTTCAATCTCTCCGTCCAGAGATTGACAAATGATGGTCCTCGACGGCCTTTGGCTCCAGGCTCAGGCTCCAACCACAACAGTCGGCCGCCAACTGTCGGTTGCATGTCTATCAGGCAGCACATTCCAGGCCCGAGATGACCATACAGCACTACAAATCAATCCTTTGCTGCACCTGGGGAGAGATATCATGGACATGTTGATCGCTGTCTTCTACTTATTTGTGATTTTTTATATTTGCCCTATTTTAGCAACATCCTTGCATTTGTTTTTCATTGACTCTTCTGTTGTTCCTCCGTGATCATGAGAGATACTCGTATACAAAAAAAAAAAAAAATAAAAATAAAAAAAAAAAAAAAATTGGCCAGCCCACCAAAGGAAGGCAGGAAAAAAACCACTGGCCAGCCCACCAAAGGAAGGCAGGAAAAAAACCACTGGCCAGCCCACCAAAGGAAGGCAGGAAAAAAACCACTGGCCAGCCCACCAAAGGAAGGCAGGAAAAAAACCACTGGCCAGCCCACCAAAGGAAGGCAGGAAAAAAACCACTGGCCAGCCCACCAAAGGAAGGCAAGGAAAAGAGAGAAAAAAAACTAACAAAAACGAAAAGGGCACCACGACTGCAGGTGTCTGTGGTGGTCTCGCGTGCTCTTGGTAGGTAGGCTCGATCGGCATAACAGGCTATCCATGGTCTTGGGTGTCGGCATAACTTGAACCTGAACTTCAAATGGTAGTGGTACACTTCTCCAGCCCCACACACTTTGGAGATCATGCATGATTTGCTGTTGTCATCTCGTATCAAAGTGGCAACCTGTTCAAATAATGCCACTTGACCTGACGCTAAAGGAGAGTGCCAAATGCCAAGTTCCTATCAATGATAAAAAAAATTTCCAGTTACGGTATGTTGGGTTTTTATGCTTGGGTACACGTTTCCAAGAAACCAACAACTTCACCAAGATAAAACTCGGTGCAGATAGTTAAAAATAAGAGCTCAAATGAAAAATATTTTTGTAATTTTGTGTTTTTTTTTTTTTTTTTTTAATTGCAAGGATCTTCCACAAACAATCAATTATTTTAATATTTCAGCATATTTTTGCATCGTATAATATGATTTGCCCCACTGGTTGTCTGTCTCAGTAGTGAGTGCCTAAATGTGTCTGAGCGTCGGGGCTAAGCGTAAAAACTCACATGGTGCAGCATGAAAAATATGGTTCCAGTGTGTAAAAATGAGTGCAAAAGCTGTGCTTCTAGCTCAAACGGTCCATACGTTTTTCCCGATGAAAGTAAAAAACTATTTGCACGTACGGTCACCATAGCATTATACACAGCCATTCTTATTACTCGGGCCATAGGAGATTTTTGTTAGACTTTTGAAGCACGGGGCAATGTTATTCCCCATCTAGCAAGCGCCGCTTAATACATTCCTTCGTGTAATATGTTTTGCGGCGCATGATAAATGGGGAATTACATGCCCCGTGCTTTCAAAAGTCTGAAAAACTCTCCTATGGCCCGTCTATTCTGAATGGCTCCGTATACTCGATGTGCATTTTGCGTAATTAGGTCAAAAATAGGTTATTTTGCGTAACCAGGTCAAACAATCGTTGCTCCAGTAAAAAAGTACTGTCAAAGCCAGGAACTATTTAACCCCGCACCCACGTACCCGATTCTCAACAAAATTATATTTTTGGAAAGCAGAAAAAAATAAGGGACATGTGTGCACAATTTTTTCGGCAGAAATAGGTTTTCTTTTTTCTAGATCATCTGTTGAAAGAGAAAAAAACAAACACAAAAATGATAAAATGTCAATGCCATTGAGTTCGGCTCACTTGAATGACTTTCCCTGGGAAAGCGCCCTTGCCTTTTTTGCCCTTTTTCTGGCATTCAGTTCCGTGCAGAGCTACCAACTTCATCTGGCAGTAAAAACCTGCACATAATGTGGAACATGGCACGCAAGCAGCAAGGCTGTGGAAAATGTTCCACGAGTGCAGCCAATTTTTCCAGCTTCTGATATTCGTCTATGCTTATGCTATCTCTATGAAAGGCGTTGTGAATCATGTCATACCACAGAGTCCACTCTGCTCAGTTTAGAGTGGACAGACGATTCAATGTGCTTCTTCATTGCGTTTAATGGTGGAAGATTGGAATTCTGGAGACTTTCCCAACATGGTTTGCATTCAGGGATGTCATCAAATGACAATTAAACTGGCATGTGCTGACAGGCTTTCACAAGGGGACATTTTTCAGGGATGCATCTGGCTGGAGACCGACCCAGTGTTGGGGGTCTGGAGATCCAGTGGGGTTTTGAAATTTGGGGGCAATATTCGTGTTATAGAAGCTAAAACTCTGGCAAGGGCGAGCAAAAAGCACATTCCTGGTGGTCAAACGAGCCGGAGGACTGTCAGGTAAGTCAGTCCACAAATCAACATTCTTTCTCAAATCCTCATTTGTGCAGAAAACATCACATTTTGGAATAAGAAAGCGGGGCAATGCTTTTTGGTCAAAGAAAAATTAATTTCAAACAAAACCCAGCCTGTGATCTGAGATGGCCTCTTTAACATATGAGCGAAAAAAGATTGCAGCAGGCCTACGAGGAACATATACAAAAGATTTTTGGACCAGGTCATCTTGTTTAGTTGCAAAAGATAGAGCAGAAATATTCAGGTCATTCCCATGTAGCAGGTTCGGTTTCACCCTATTGTCTTTCCAGTTTTTACTGGGCAAGTTCAGGTCACCCGGAAAATTCTGTCGGTTTTCGAACACATTTGAACAAGTTGAGATCATTGAGGCATTCATCAAGGGCATCAAAAAAGGCCGCTTTGGCATCATGGAGGCGGCAGACCGCCACAAAATAAAATTGAACTTATTTGTTCTCGGAAGAAATAAGGCAAACCAAAAATTCACAAACAGGATGAGTAAAAAGAACAGTGCAATTAAAGTTGAATTTGACACAAACACAGGACTCCCTCAAAGCCTCGTTCCCGAACTTGTTCCCAGCGGTCTCTTCTGAAAACATTCAGGCCAGGTGGAAAAAAATTCTGAGTGTGATGGACGACGTAAGCCATGTTTCCTGAGAACTCATCGTGCAATTCAAACAAGGAATTCAGAACACCTGAAAAAACTCGATGGCTTTTCAAAATTGGTGCTGAAATGAAGTCATATTGGACAAAAATTATGGGGAGCGACAGAATGATTGATCTTAGAGGCAATGCCTCTCTTGAAAAATGATTGGAATGCGACGCTGCCACCTGCTTCCCCGTCAGCGTATTTTCGAGACCTTGAAATCGCAGGTTGCACTGACGTCATTGCAACAAAAACATCATTTACACACTCCTTACGAAATATTTTAAAGCCATTTCAACCTGACCTAACCTTTCCTTACCCACCTTGACCTGCTCTTTGTTTCCGCCTGCCGCAAAAATGTGAAAGTCCCCCAGCCAGGAAAATCTAAAAAAAAATCGGTCCCTGCAAGAATCGATCCCCATGCGTCGGATCAGAAATCCAGTGCCTTGACCATACTAGACCACCTATGCAGCTGCTAAAATTTGCTTTCGAATTTGCCTTTGATCAAATGTGCTTTCAGAACGTCTGCATAAAAAATGACGTCATTGCTGCAATCTGCGATTTCGGTCGGTTTCGAAAACAAGCCCCCCGTCAATTGAAGCTCTTCATCTGTCCAGCATGGATACTTCTATTCAGCAGGCCATACTTCTAAAACGTCTAGAAGATGAGGTCCGTTGAGGCCGTCCGGGTTTTAAAAGTGGTGTGATGGTGTTTATATTGATGCACGCATTTTTTCCCTTGTGAGTGTATAACATTGGATTTTGCATACATTTCTAACTTGCCTATATTATGAAATGTTTTTTTTTCTGAATTTGTGCAGACATTATCCCTGCTTGTATTACCCCCTGATCATCCAGCATAGTTTTGCAAATGTAATTATTTACTGTGACTGCTTATTGAAAGGAGGAAACTCCGACAATAAAATATAATCAATCAATCAATCAATGGATAATCATGGAAATGCTGCAGACAAACCATTGAATTTCCATGGATATGACATAGAAAACCCATAGGAAGGGCAATACCCCTCCCCGCCCTGTATGGGTACCCACAAGAACTGTTTTTTTTTTCGCAGGGGTGAAATATTTAACCCCCTGCGAATTTCATGTTAAATAGATGCCCTTACCCTAAATTCTTCAGGAATAAAATACTCAACCCCTAGCGAATCTAACGTGTGCTCAGCCGACGTACACGTATAAATATGCGCCGTCAAGATTGCTGGAGTGCAGCAAAGATCAACAAATTTGACAACACAAACATCATTTTCAGCAACAGTAACTGTAAAATAGAAAAAGGCAACGAATGCCGAAAAAGGCACCAGAATCAGCTGCAAGCGGTGCTCCTCTTGCCCACAAATCGCGCTGAAATATGCGCAACAAAGAAAAATGCGCGTTGCGCATGCATCACAGATTTGAGTAAGATGTCATCTTTTGGATGCAGTGCCCCTGGCAAACAAACGGCGCTGCAATTGGTGCAATAAAGATAAATGCGTGTTGCATATGCCACAGATTAGTTAGGGGCACATTTCAGATGCAATGCCAACGGAAAGAATGACAATTATTGTCACAGCATTTTGATTCCACGGATGAGACTGCCATGGACCAATGAAGATGCCTTTGTTCCTCCAGACGCTGGGGCCACTCACCTGCGCTTTGGAGGAAATCGGAAGAAAAAAAAATATTTTGTCAGCAAAACAGAGAAAAAAGGCTGACCGGGAGCCCTCAATCCAGTGAACTGATGTTTGGAGGAAAATCGAAAGCAAAAAAGGATTTTGTAGAAAATCTGAGGGGAAAAAACAAAAGGCCGATCGGGTGGGGCCCCTCTAGTGAAGTGATCCTTTGGAGGTAAATGGAAGGGAAAAATGATTTTGTAAGCAAAACAGATAGTTAAAAGGCCACCCAGCGCTGGGTGGGTCCCTCAGAGGCCGCGGGCCCTATACTAAACTGATGTCTTTTGAGGAAAATCAAAAGAAAAATAAGGATTTTTTAACACAAACAGAGCAAAAAAGGCCACCCGGGTAGGGCCCTCAGTAGATGCCGAGGGTCACAATTGAACTCTAGTATTCGTACTTTCGAGGAAAATCGAAAGCAAAAAAAGGAATTTTGCGGTGAAACTGGGAGCACGAAAAAGGAAATTGGGAACAAAAAAGCCGCCGAGTGGGGCCCTCAGAGGCCGGGAGCCCCTGGACCCAAGTCCAGTTGGTCCATAGGGAAATCCGACACTGCGTGGTAGGAGAAAGTAGCTCATTATCCCTCAATACGTTCGGACAGTGCGAATAACGAATCGCTGTTCTATCAAAATGCCTGCAGAACGCCTTTGGATACTCTCCAAGGCCTCTATATCCGTCCTTTTCTAAGGGTGCCACACGATCACACGCATATTCAAAGATCGGGAGAACGAGGGAAACATAAACACCCAACTTTTTTCTTCAGCTGTGGCGGACACTGAAACTGTTGACAAGCATATCCCATCGTATGACGTTCAGAATGTTTTTGTTTCTTTGTCCTTGTTTTCTACAGCAGTAGGTGTTCATAATCTTCTGAGAGGCATTAGTCCCAAAGAACCTCCTATCCCCGGCGCTCTTCCCGGGAGATTTCTGAAGGAACTGGCACCTTCCATCGGTGCTCCCATATCACGTTCTTAAAGTTACAAAAAAATTGAAATTTTTAATTTCTAGAACGGATGATATTCCCGTGGATTGGAAACGAGCAGATGGTGACCCCTATTCCAAAGAAATGTTGCGACAGAAAATCTCCTGAAGTGGTACTGACCTTGACCTGCATCCTGACAAAAATATTTGAACGTTTTCTGTGTAAATACATTGTGTTATTCCTTTCAAGCATCAA
>JASGXE010003730.1:0-27360 GCA_030068105.1 Sinentomon sp. SZTP_YWyxl
AAAATGCTCAGATTTTTTTGAAAAAATTGAGCATTCTGAGCACCATTTGAGGGTCCATTTTTTCAAAATTTCTTTCCCTTCGGGGACGGGGACACCCCCTCCCTGAACCCCTCCCCCGGCGTTGCGCTTCGCGCAACGCTTCGCGCAACGCTTCGTACAGCAAATAATTTTTCCTCATCGTCCCCCCCAATATTCAGCATGGATCTGCACCCTTGCTATTCACAAAAGAACCTTAAACCTGTCCGTTATTTGCTCTAAGCTAAGGATTAGGTACTGCAGATGGAATAAGAAGGAAGCAGAGGTTTGAAGACGTTTAATCTGAGTTCACATCTTTATTTGGGTTTGATATCTGGTCTATTCGTGGGCATGATGAAAGAATAAAATATCTGTCGGAAGTGAAAAATGCTTTGCTCATAGCATAGAAAAAGGGAGCTTTTGCAGGAATTAGGTCAAATTCGTGGAATTTTCTTTTGAAACATGACTTTCATGCCAATGAATGACTCAATTTCATTTTTGTCGTGAGAGTATCTGGCTTCCCAAGGGCATTATCGACAAAGAAATGTAAAAAAGTGAAAAATCACATTTCGTTATTTTATTGCTAATTCCCTTTTTGCAAAATTTCGTGGGCTCTAGCGATGAAATGAGTGAAGCGGTTTGTTATTTCGGGCGTATAATGTACTTGACACTGGCACTGTAAACAGACATAGGAACAGGAAGGATGGAATAAGAAAAAAAAAAGGAACCAATGATAACCAAGGTGAATGGAATACAGGTCAGGTATAAGAGAGGAAAAACAAGCACGGACACGGGATGCAAGCTGAAGCTGTAAAAAGGATAGTTGTCTTTCTTGATGGCTTTCCCCGGTGTACCGCAACAAGTGTACTGCTCCAGGTACACCAAAATAAGGCAATACGCCCAAGCGTGCCTAGTTTAAACAAAGTGCTTGAAACTCTCGGGTTGGAGCAAAGGCAAGCAGGGCATTGAGCATTCCCTGACCTTTGACCTTGAGAGCAGTTTAGCGTAATATTATTGGAATTATCGGTGTTTTTACAGGTCATTATGAATTCAATTAGTGAAAACGTGAGAGAAAAAAAAAACCTAAGAGAGAGAGAGAAAGAAGAGAAAAAAAAAGCTGAACAAGAAACTGAGGAAGCTACAGCAAAGTGGAAAAAAGCAAAGCTGAACGTTACAAAAACTACCAAAGTTCGCAAATCCCAAGGAGGAAAAACGCATCGGGGAAAAAAGTTTTGCTCCCAATTGTGATAAATTTCAGCACGTGCACCACGAACATCAGAATCACAAGGAAAATGCATAATAGAGCCAGTTTTCGTTCGTAACTTACACGAATAAAATTTATTCTTGTAAGTTACGAACGAATTATGCCTTTTCCTTGTAACTGTGACAAAATTCTCAGGTCACAAATGAAACGTATCACAAGGTCGTAGAATCGCCGCGATTAATTTGAACTGCTGCCTCAAACAAAACAAAGCAAAACAGAACAGCGGAAAAGGAAGTTTGTCTGACGGAAAAGGAAGTTTGTCTGATGGAAAAGGGTCTGATGGACAAGGAAGTTTGTCTGATGGAAAAGGAAGTTTATCTGACGGAAAAGGAACTTTGTCTGACGGAAAAGGAAGTTTGTCTGACGGAAAAGGAAGTTTGTCTGATGGAAAAGCAAGTTTGTGTGACGAAAAAGGAAGTTTGTCTGACGGAACAGGAAGTTTGTCTGACAGAAAAGGAAGTTTGTCTCATGGAAAAGGAAGTTTGTCTGACGGAAAAGGAAGTTTGTCTGACAGAAAAGGAAGTTTGTCTCATGGAAAAGGAAGTTTGACTGGCAGAAAAGAAAGTTTGTATGACGGAAAAGGAAGTTTGTCTGACAGAAAAGGAAGTTTGTCTCATGGAAAAGGAAGTTTGTCTGACGGAAAAGGAAGTTTGTATGACGGAAAAGGAAGTTTGTCTGACAGAAAAGGAAGTTTGTCTCATGGAAAAGGAAGTTTGTCTGACGGAAAAGGAAGTTTGTATGATGGAAAAGGAAGTTTGTCTGACGGAAAATAAGTTTGTCTGATGGAAAAGAAGTTTGTCTGACGGAAAAGAAGTTTGTCTGATGGTCAAGGAAGTTTGTCTGACGGAAAAGGAAGTTTGTCTTACGGAAAAGGAAGTTTGTCTGATGGAAAAGAAAGCTTGTCTGACGGAAAAAGGAGTTTGTCTGACGGAAAAGAAGTCTATCTGATGGAAAAGAAAGTTTGTTTGCAGGCATCCTGAAACAAGTTTATATCAAGACGCAATAAAAAAATGAACGTTTTGGTTGAAATTCCTGGAATCTAAATTTAGGCACAAAAAGTGGGTTTGCCACATTCTGTTTCGTTGCATCCCTCGTGGAATTGACATCATAGAACCTAGAGGAGCGTCAGATGATCTAATGGGCGGAGCATGCTGTTTTGCTATACAGTGTTCGTGCTATACTGCACAGTCTGAGAAAATTTAACGGGCGGACTGCTGGAAGGCATTGGGACTGGATCATGGCAGCCTGTAATTTGCTCGGCAATGCTTGGCTAAGCGAGGGGTCTTCGATAACGTCAGAAGCAGGAGGCGGCCAATAATAATCAATCGGCGAATCGGTAGACATCAACACCTGAGAGCGGTGCAGCGCAAGGCGTTGGGTTATTCTATGTTTGGAATACAAGATCTCATTCCGTTGTGATTCCACGACCGCATCTTTGCCTCTTTGGCCGAGCGTGGAATGACTTCGAAATCACTGCATGGCACAGGTTGGGAAAACGGCGCCAACACAGGTGCATGGTCGGTTTCTGTCGGCTTAAATAATTGCAATGTGAGGTATGCCACCTGGACGCTTGCTTTTTCCCTTTTGTGCTCAAGTGCTGCTGTGCATTTGATTCTGAATTCGGCTTGCTGCCTTTGGTTCCAGAGAAAGCATTGACAGAAGATCCCCGGGGATGAAATTTTTCCCGATGGTGGAATTTTTCTGCGAGGCCAAATTTTTCCTTGCGAATGCCTTTTTCCCCGAGGGGAAAATTTCCCCGAGGGTGAATTTTTCCCGAAGATGAAATTTTTCCCGAGGGTGGAATTTTTCTACGAGGCCAAATTTTTCCTTGTGAATGCCTTTTTCCCCGAGGGGAAAATTTTCCCAGGGTGAATTTTTCCCCGAGGATGAAATTTTTCCCGAGGGTGGAATTTTTCTACGAGTGTGAGTTTTTCCATGTGAACGACATTTTTCCCCGAGGGTGAATTTTCCCTGAGGGTGAAATTTTCCCCGAGGATGAAATTTTTCCCGAGGGAGGAATTTTTCTACGAGGGTGAGTTTTTCCATGTGAACGACATTTTCCCCCGAGGGTGAATTTTCCCTGAGGGTGAAATTTTCCCCGAGGATTAAACTTTTCCCGAGGGTGGAATTTTTCTTCGAGGGCGAATTTTCCATGTGAATGACATTTTCCATGAGGGTGAAATTTTCCCCGAGGGTAATTTTTCCCCGAGTATGAATTTTTTCCCGAAGGAGGAATTTTTCTACGTGGAATTTTTCTACCAGGGCGAATTTTCCCCAATGAATTACATTTTTCTCCTTGGGTGAAATTTTCCCCAAGGGTGAATGTTTTCCATGGATGAAATTTTACCCAGATGGTGAACTTTTCCCCGATGGTGAATTTTTCCCGAGGTGAATTTTTTCTCGAAGATGAATTTTTGACTTGGGTGAATTTCCCCGAGTTGACATTTTTCCCCGCTGATTAATTTTGTGCAAAAATTCACACACGGGAAAAATTTCATCGGGGAATATCACAATCATGGAAATTCCCTCGGGGAAAAATTTAATCATTGGAGAAAAATCACCATCTGGGAAATTTTCACACTGGGGGAAAAATTTAATCGTTGCGCAAAATTTTCCTCGGGGAAAAATTTCATCCTTTTTAAAAATTCACCCTCGGTGGAAATTCTCATCTTTGACAAAAAGTTCCCCGAAGGGGAAAATGTTACCATCGGAAAAAATTTAATATGTGGGGAAAATTCACCCTCAGGGAAAATTTAATCCATGGAGAAAATTGACCCTCGTGTAAAAAATTTATCCTTCGGGAAAAATTACCGACAGGGAAAATTTCATCCTTGGGGTAAAATCAGCGCCAGGGAAAATTACATCCTTGTGGAGAAATTTCATCCTCGGGTAAATATTCATACAGAGAAAAATTTCACACTCGGTGAAACATTTCGCCTTCGGGAAAATAATCGAAATTCGGGAGTCACGATTTGCAACAAATATTGAGGGGGGTTCCTTACTTGCATCTTGCCACCATGCAAAAGAGCGTTCGCAAGAGAGGAGTTTACTGCTGCCTTCGCGGTCCAAATTTGGTTTCATATGTTTTCTCTGCAGACCATGAAGCTCAATGCCTGCGTGACCGTCAGAATATCAGCGCGGACAACTTCACCTGCGAAATCACACAGAGGCCCATTCTCAATCAGAAGCAGGAAGGCGTCCGCCAACAGGACAGCCTGCACACATTCGATTTGCTGACCAAACGCACACGCACCTGTTGTTTTTTTGTTTATTATGATTTCAGAGCAATATAGGCCTGAACGTGGCCACTCTCGACTCAGCAGCATTGAAAACGCGCTGGGTCAGGGTCACGAAGTCGTCTCGCTTTTGCGCAGAAGAGAGAGGAAATCAGGAAAAGCTCAAACGTTTCAAAACAGAAGCCAACCACAGCATCTTCTGCACCTCAAAATGCCGCCTCTCGCTGCCCCGTGCCACATTGATACAACCTCACCTTTGCTGTGTGCAGAACAGAACAACGTCACCGGTGGCAGATGCCAATCTTTAAGCGACACGTCACGCGCCTCCAATGATTGGCTAATGCGGGCTAACACCCCGTGGAATGCTGCTTTTTCTGTTGCGCTCTTGCCAAACAAATGGCGTACATGCCAGGATGACTGGGCCTTTTCCGCCCATTAGTCCGACAGTTAATTTTTCTAATGCTGTACAGCAAATTTTGATCATTATTCCATTCATCTTGCTAATCAGGTGAGGTAGTACTGCTCAAAAAGCACTGGCATGTTTAAAAAGAAGGAGCATAAATGGCAAACATGATGATGATAAGAGATGACAAATTGAAAGTATAAAGGAAGGAAGGAAGAACCTGGGTTGTAACAGGAACTGGAACAGGACGGAGAGGAGTTCTAGGAGTTGCAGGTGTTTTCAGGATGATGGATGGATGTACCAGAGGACTGAGACAGGCTGGAATGTTGGGTACTTTGGTGGTGCTAGGATCATGGTGATCCTGAGAAAGGAGTTGTTGCTGTTGCTGGTCATCCTGAGAGCAGCAACGGGCACCAGTCAGAGCTGATGACAATGACGAAAGTTGTGAGCTCAGTTTGGTGGTCTGAATGTGAATCAGGCTGCCAGCAATGACAGCTGGTGTTGAACCAATTCGCTTACGTTTGAAATCCTCCTCTCTTCCGCTGTTGTCATCATTCACAAATACAGATGCAGATGCAAATGCAGGTGCTGGTTTGGATTCTTTTGAAACAGTTGCCTCTTCTGGCACACCTTCCTTTTCCTTTTGCCACAGTTCGGCCAATTTCTGAGAAAAAAAAAATAAAATGAAAAAGAAAAATTATGGCAGTGATTTTTGTCCAGTATTTTGGTGTAAAAGCTTATCATTTTGGTTAACATTTCTATTTCGGCAGTATGGGGAAGTTTTAAAGAACAACAGCCTTTTATTTTACATCCACAAAAGATTAAAAAAGTTTTAATTCTGAAGTTAATCCTTTTTCAAATGTGAAGTTCTAAGAATTTTCAAGGTTTGGAACTACAGAGACACAAAACCTGTTTATTCAACTGCAACAAAAAAAAAAAAAAAAAAAAAGGAAGAGAAGGTTCAGTGATTTTGCTTTTGCCATGAGCAGAGATGATCAAGAGAAGATCACATCGTAGTTCACAATGATCATGTGCATGTGGTCTGATTGACATAAATTACCTATTTGGACACTTCTAGACCTCTTGCAGACTTAATAATTTGTTATCAGGTCTGTTTCTGCTGGTCTCTGCTAAGAACACGAAAAATATGAAAACTACTGCTGGTTTTGCCTGTCGAAAGGGTGATTTTTGGGGGTTTTCAAAATTTTGACGTCTTAACCTTTACATGACGTTCACTTTTACATTCGAACACCATTCACCTGGCACTGGAATGCATTAGTTTGGAACACAAACACACTTATTCAAGGGTAAAGAGAAAAAAGTGATGCCCAACGATGAATGAGCAGTCTTGAAGGAGAAAAACGTTTGTATGCGTTTTGGGCTGCGCAGAAGCCACACCCTAAGCAGTGGCCAACCCACTGTTGGGGCACATCCCAGATGGGGGGTTGGCAGCCGAAGGATGCAAGAGGCAAAGCCCCCTCAATTGAAGGTCGTTGATACGTTTGTTTTTTGGTGTGCCCGCAGTGTGTTGCCTGGTGTAAGCATGAAAAAAAAATTGTGCATGCCTGAATGCAATATCTTGCAACATTCATCTGCAAGAAAAGGAAGTCTAGAAGTTTTGTATGGATTTGTATGTCCGATGTAGAAACCTGTTTCGTATGCAAGTTTTAACGTGCACACAAAACTATTCAACAGCCAGCTATTTCTCGTTTTTTAGCCTCTTCCACCCCTTCCGTGACATACCCTGGCACACAGAGCATGGACCAACCATCTCCTGATCAAAGAGACCAGGGGATAGGGAAAAATAAATTGTGGCACAAAACCCAGAGTGCAGCATGGGGCGAATGGCTGTCCTTTCTGTTCACCAGAGGAGTAGCAGCAGGAGAGGACATGGGCAACACAACACACCAGATCAATTTGCTCCATCCATCAAGCGTTACGTCATTTTCAGAGTAGAACGTTTAACTGTACAAAGTAGAACGTTAATCCCGTTGAAGCCAATGAGGTCATCCAATGTAATTTCAATTCTTGATTAGAGAAATGGAAGGCGGCCGTTACAAGAAGACTTATGCTCAAAATAACATGCCTCTTTCTGTTAAATGTATGTAGCTTCATACTTTGACTGGGTTGGATCAGAAATTCGCTCATTACGGTTTGTTGTTGCTGGGAGGAGCAAAGGAAAATTTGATAAAAATGTGGAGGCGATTCGCAAATCACAATATCCGCTAAAACAGAATTTACTTAATGTGTGAGCGTGTCGTGTCAATGTTCGATTCGCTTGCCTTTTTTGATGGCCTTAAATCTGCAGAAGGAGGTAAGGCCATTGGACTCGTCCATTAACATACATAGGGCATAGAAATTAACATTGAAGCAATTTACAGTGCTTGTGGGGTTCACTGTACATTCTGATCATGCATTGCAGGAGCATACTGCTCTTTGCAGAAAGTCTGTCCTATTTTTTTCATTTATCAGGCATTGCCAGGCCTTGACATGCAAATTGCAGGGAGCAAATGTTGAATTCGGCAGTTTGTGATTTGAAATCTAACATTTTTCCGTTTTCGTTATGTGAGGGCACACTCCTATGCTGACCTGACCTATCAGCCAAGTGCCGGAAAGGTAACTGGGAAAGCAAGGCACAGGTTCGCTGGATTCCCCGGATTCGGATCCAAAAAGGCCACCTACTATTCGAATTCACATGTAACCGGTGTTGGACCAAACGGTCGGATCCCTATCTCTATTCCAAAGAAAGAATGTACGATTACAACCACATTCATTCATTCATTCATTCATTTATGAATGCTCACTTCTTCAGCTTCCTTAGCTCTTTTCTTGATGGTCTTCTGAGCTTCTTTGGCTTCGGCCAACAGTTCTCTGAGTTTGTCATTCTCCTTCTGTCGTTTTGTCAGCTTCTTTTGAGTCTCACTTAGCTGTTTCTCAACTGCAGCTGTGTCTCTTCCGAGTTGTTCTTTCATCAATTCAAGCTTAGATTCATCATCCTGAAATGTTTAAATAATTCAATTGAAACAATTTCGTATAATTATAATATGCGAACAGTTTGCCGGATGGCATTGGCTGGCATGGTAATAAATTATTGTTCTGTTCAATAGTTACTTGGTTGCATTGCAATTTGTAATAATAATTAATTGCTGCTAGGCGGATGCAAGTATGTTTAATCTGGTTTCTGATACCCCAAGGATTCCGAGATGATGTGATGAGGGGGGTGCATTGCACAAGTGATGGAGTTCAAAAATCGTATAGCATTGAGGCATTTTAAAGCTGTTGAGGATACTACCAATTTTTGACTGCAAAATGCAAATGTGATTGGAGGCAAAAGGCTTGTCCCGATCAGCTCCGTGTCCCCGGTGGCAATTGGTTGAGTGGGTAGTTTGCAAACAGGACAAGCCACATTTGCTCGTTCCTGCCTCAGTTGTTTATCAACTGAATCCGTTTGCTCAGAACGGAAGGGAAAACATTTTGAATGGCAACTTTTGCCAGCTATGCTTTGTTTTCTAGTTTTGCTTTTGTGCAATTGCAACTAGTAACTACATAGAAAACTGCCATTCTTCATGGACCTGATTTTTTTCTGTTAGCTTGAGGGTCGTGATATCAGTGTTGTGACTTTTAAGCGGAACCTTATGCAGTTGTTCTCTAACAAGCTCCCCCTGCCCTAATGTCTTTTCATTGTTTTGGTAATTTTTGTAAAACATCTCATCTTGTCATGTTGACTGTAGGCTTACCACAATTTTGCTAATTTGCGCCGGAGTTCTCTCCTTGCAAATAAAACAAATTATTATTATTATTATTATTATTATTATTATTTATTATTATTATTAAAACAGGCTCAGAAGTTAGTCAGTTAGTTAGGCAAAGGCAACTGTGCAAATTATCCATTGCAGCCAACGTCAGCCCCAGAGCTGCCATATGCCAGCCCATTGCTTTGGATGATTGAAAGTGGAAGGAATTCTTCAATTTCATTTACACAACATCAAAATTAAAACACAAAAGTTCAAATTTTTCTCTCCAATTTCCATTTCAAATGCAAAATATCTTTTATCTACACATTGACAATAATTGTTGTTTTTGGGGTAGGGGTTGCCACCCCTTGTTCCTTGTTTTTTGTCAGCCACTGTTGTCAGAAAAGGGCACCAGGAATTGGTTTTGCAGGATTGCATTACAATTATTGTGTACACATCACGTCAGAGTGTGTTCCAAATTGATTACAGGGTGTTGCACAAAGATTTTGCCAAAATTTGTGGAGATGTTCCTGATGCCAAAACAAATCGAAATTAATTTGAAAAATAACAAAAATTGCATTTAAACACCATTTCCAGGGTAAGCCAGCATCTGTAACTGATTCAACATTCATGCAATGGTGCTTAAATCAATTTTCACTTTTTGTGTTCCCCTGCAGAGGGTTTTCTGCTTTTATTTTTGGTTGCTCCGATCCCAGAGAGTGCAGTTTTGTCTTGCCACCGCCATCCTGCCACCCCTCTCATGTGGCAACTGATGAAGGTTGAGAGGGATAGACAGAAACAAAAATGTGTTCTTTGGGGAATTTGATCAGCTGCCATTTTTGTTTATTTTTCAATGACCTGAAAAATTGCTCCGGACCCCCAATTCCATGCTTTGCACCCCCCAAAGTCCCTGCAATGGGCCCATTTTGGGGGATTCATGGGCAAGGTGAGATTTCACTGTAGAACCATCAAATTTTCAGTACAGGTTCCAAGGAGCAAGCGAAACATAAAGTGATCAGTGACATGATAGTGTCCGAGCCTCCATTTCCATGCAGTGGCCCCAAAAATCCGAAAACACCCAAATTGTTTTGGGGTAACTGAGATATGAAGAATGTGGGTCACAGCATATAAGCTATGTTTTCAGGACAGATTCACAAAGGTAAGCTGAACAGAAAATGTTCAGTGAAAAATTGGTCTTATCCCCCCATTTCCATGCAGCAGCCTCACAAAAACGGGCCAAAAGCCAGTCGTTCGGACTGTGGTTTTATTTTCTCATCATTAAGCGTTCCAAGTCTTCTTCTTGGTTTGGATGTTTATCATGGTTACTGTGGAAATGGGAAGTCGGAGCACATTTTTCACTGAACATTTTCAAATTGGGCTTTTTTAGATTTGAGGGGGGAGGGGCACTGCCTGCAAGAGGAGGCTTGGATGGTATCTTGTCACTTGTCAGCATACATTTATGTTTCGCTTGCTCTGTAGAGCCAAACTATACTGAAAATTTGATGGTTCCACTGTGAAATATTATCTCTCCCATGAATACCCCAAGTGGGCCCATATTGGGGACTTTATTTTTGTGACATATAGAAATTGGGGCTTGGAACAAATTTTTTACTGATTAATTTCAATTTTATTAGCCATCAAAAACATCTCTGTGAATTTTTGCAAAATAATTTTTGATACACCCTGTTGCACAGCTCACGAGTTTACCAAAACTTGGGATCCTTACAATTTTCTGAAGTTTCGGTGGTTTTTTCCGAAGGCGAAATCATTTTTTCGCCGACACTTTTAAATTTTATTTCATTTATTTTTCTTTCTTTCTTTAAATTCTCAGAAATGGCCACGAGTTTCACATTGGGAGAATGAACAAATATCCATGTACTGAAATGCAGCATTTGAGAATGAAAGGCGAATTTTTTCTTTTTCTTCATGCAGCACAACGTGAGTAGAAAGGGATGCAGGAGAGAAAAGGAAGTTGAAAAATGCATGAGGAGTTTAATAAGGAGTTTAATATGTTCTGTGTTTCAATCTGCAGACCTGCAGCCATTGCTATCCACAGCGAGACAACTGTCACTCCGATGAAAGGCAACCAGGCAGGCAGAGGCAGTGAGTTTCAGAGGCAGGCAGAGGCAGTGATCAGCAGACCCGGAGCCGGTCTGCTGATCAAAAATGCAACATCATCGCCTCACATTATCATGAACATCATCTTTTCATCCTTTTGGCAGGACAGACTGAATTTCTTTGACATGAGAAAAAGAAACTTTCGACTCAGAATTTTACAATTTTGCACTCCAAATGAATACCAACCTATTGCAGGTTTACCAATGATTGTTCCTTTTCCAGATTGCCCAAGTTGGTTTGGTTGCAACTGGAAATACCAAATATGCCCCTACGAATGCCTCCTATTTGCCATGATTTGCTTGTTATTTGACGAAAAGCAGAGGCCAGGGGATGATGAGATGGGTTCAATAATTCAACAAATGACAAACAAAACAAAATCGCAAACCTTTTTCAATTGATCCAGTCTTTTAGCTGTCTCACTCTCCATCTCTTTGATCTTCATTTGACACTTTTCTTCAGTGGCTTCAGCATTGACACGTGCTTGGTTCAGATGCTCACGAAGATTACAAATCTCTTTTCCAAGGAAATCACTCTCTTGCTGCAAAAGATAACAAGAAAAAAAAAATGATAACACCACCACCAGTATGAGCCCAATGGAATGGCAAACACCACACCAGACCATATAGAACAACTGAAGCACCTGCACAACTGCATCAAAAACCCAACCTCTTTGTGGTTCAGCTGGAGGCACACTTCATCATGTGACGCTGGCAGAGGCTGATGCTCTGAACAGAAACACGCGTCTTGCTTCCTTCCATCTGTTGCTCCCTGACCTAATTTGATCTGATGATGAATAATTGATGACCATGATGAATGATGATGTACCCCACTAAGCCAAGTGGCAGCTTTTGGTTTGCTTGGCTGCATTTCTCAGCCATGGATTTTGGGAGGCCAACTTCTCAATGAAGTTGGCCTCCCAATTTTGGTGGTGGAATTTCAAGCATGTCAAAGCAGACGGTTGCTTTTGCAACAGTTGACCTTTTTCAGAACAACCTGTATTCTTGCTGCTTCTCCCTCTGATCTTTCTTTTGAAAACAATGCAGTTCGACTCTTCGTGATGAACGAATGTCTTTATTTACACTTCTACTATATTTTCTAGCTGAAGCCGCTCTTTGACAAAAATGCAACCAAAATACACACACACATGTCGATTTCACAGACGTTTTCGGTAAAGTAGCACAGCAAATATTGATTGTTGAAAATTGGGTAACCAAACCTAAGTGATAGATAATTATTGTTCTTGGCATGTGTGTACTTTGTTGAGGAGGAGGAATGCAGATGAAAAAATGGCAATGAAAAAAAGACACAATCATCAACCAAATTTAAGCACAGCATCAACCAGCTTGAGCCCAAAATTGATCTTGAGAGCAGTCGCAAGCGGAAACAGAGGAGGGGGGTATGAAGAAAATACTTTACTCTTCTCGTGGAATTTTGGTAATTTTGGATTCACGCCAGTCAATGTTGCAAATATTTGGCTGAATTGCTTCTGAAAAAAAATATTATCCAGAGGTATAATTTGCAAAAGTTTGCTTCATCAAAGCATTCTCGAATCCAAATCAGGTGGTAAACTCAAGTATGTGTATTTTTAACTATTAGGCCAGTGTTTTTTTTGTGCCATCGCCATTATCACAATAATTATGAGCTAATTATTCTAATGATTATGTCCAGTCAGTCAACAAACCTTAAACTTTTCACATTCCTTGGTCATGTCCAACTTCAAATTGGATAGCTGGAACAGAGTAAAAAAAGGAGAAAAGAGAAGTTCACTTTTGACATGAAAAAAAAATTAAAACACCAAATTTAGTTAAATAAAAAACCTGCCAGGTTTCTACCTTTAAATTGTTGCACAAAAACGAAACACACAATCATGATGGTGGAAAAAACGATTTTGTTGCAAAATATTTGTTTTTACTCCAAAAACAATCCAAGAAGAAGAAGAAGAAGACTTTATTGATGTAACAAAACCAGAAAACAGTGCAACATACAAAATGGAAGCCCTGACAGAAATCTGGAAATCCAGTTGGGTGGAGTCCAAACGAAAGAAGAAAAACTCAATCACGACTCATCCTGACTCACAGCACAGCACTGACAGAGCAAAAGGGGTCAGGGTCGGGGTCGGGGTGGAGAGTATACGCAAAATGCAGCATCCACACATCAATCACACAACAATTATTGTCATTATCATCAACACTAGTGCCACTCGAAGCAAAGTTTTGGTTTGTCCTCAAGTGCTGGGCTTGTCTGAGAGATAATAAAAAAGAAAGGAACATGAATTGACTCTGAATCAATGTAAAAAAAAAAAAAAAAAAAAAACTCAGATGTGGCATCTTCTTCGTACTTTTTTTCAACTTCCCTTTAATGAACAAAGATCTCTGAGAATCTTGCTGGACACAGTAAAGTCTTCACTAACTTGCTGCTGGGATGGGATAGGATAGGATGGGGAGCAGAGTTCAGGTGGGATGGGAAAGTTTACGCTGCATTTGTAAAATTTAGTGAGAGGGAGAGAGAGAAGTTAAAATATTCTTTTGCAGATGAACGTAGCTGTTTTTGATTTTTCGACAAATTCAGGGACGTTTTTATCATAATCTTTTTTTCACCTTGCTTTTTTACATCTGAGAGCATTGTTTGCTTTTTGGGGTCATTTTTGGCCAAGTTGAGACATAATTTCCCACATGTGTGCTTTCATGCTTGGCCCAGGCACTTGAATAAGAATTTGATTATTTTTGCATGTTTTAACTGTGGAATCCATGGATCGCCTTGAAACACATATCAATGCTCATTCAGTGAGCATCAGTGAGGAGATTCCTTATTTCAGCGATGGATGGGGTTTTTGAACTTTCGAAATTTCACGATTTGATTTCCTTCAATCCCCCACATGTGGACACATGTCCCACACCTATCTTTTGAGCTCTGAAAAATACTTTCGATCTTCAACAATGCAATTATTGATTGATTTCATGGATTTAGAAATTAACATTTTCCTCTTTCTCAAAAGAGTTTGTCAGATATTTTATTGTCCTGGCCACGTGCAGCCAAATGCCTCCTCATTCTCTGAGCTGTCATGCTCACCGGGGGGGGGGGGGACTTGCCACCCATTGTGGTTGTCTGTCATTATCATACTCATAAGGAAAACAACAGGAATTACGGGGTGTTCCTATTTTGCTGTAAACACAATGGAAGATCTGCATGTTGAGGTTAATGATCATTTTTGATGGATGGGATTGCTTCACAGATTGAGCAATTGCGGTTGAATTTGTGCACTTAACTGCTCAATACCTTTGCATTTTTAACCTGTGTCTCGACTCCCAAATGGTTAATATCTGGATCGCTCTCTGTTCCCATGTTTGCAAAATTTGGCTGATCCATGGAGTGTAGGTAATGAACATTGCCATTTCGCTATTCTGTCGTGATGCATCAGGCTAAAGGGTTTGCAAATACCTTTCAGTCTTTCAACATTTTTTAAGGTCGGAACATGCATTTGGCCGTGAGACATTTGTTCGAAAGATATTTCGCCATGAGTCACTTGGCCGGTGGCATTTCTATGAGGAAACTCGAAACAAGGAGATGTACGGTTTGGAAGACAGTTGGTCATTTGGCCGGGTGGTGCTTGAGCAGAAGTTTGAAAGAAAACCTTTGACGAAAACCTACAAATAATGTTTCGGTAATGCATTGAGTGATGCACCCCTTGCTGTAAGTGGCTGCAAGTGACAGCAGGTCAACATTACAAAGCTCCCTTGCTTACAGGGCAAAGCTCCCTTGCTTAAATGCAGAATGATCCAACCTAGAATCCTTCTCTTGCATTGGCTCTTACCTTGCCAGTTATCTCCTTCTCATTAGCTTCCTTCAGTTGGAGTTGCTCTTCAAGATCTCTCTTTTCCTGCTCCATCTGTAAAGCAATCTCTCTCTTCAGTTCCAATTGTTCAGTCAGGTTAGAAATCTCAGCTTTGTTCTGACAACTGCTTTGCTCAAAGTCCAGCTTCATGTCATGCGTCCGTTGCAAAAATTCCTTTCCCTCGATTTCCAGTTTTGAGTTCAAACTAAACGAGAACAAGAATATTGAATGCATTAGGCAATTAAGAAATAAAACTAGTTGTAAATATAACTAATGTTATGATTTAGTTCAGTTAAGCTAAGGTTAAGTTGAGCATGCACAGACATGGCATCATTTACTCATCAGCTCATCATCAAACCAACCTGTGCTTGCCTTGCTTTGGCAATGTACGCCTAGACAATGAATGAAATACAGGCTGATCTTGCATACGGTAGTCACGGTTGATATTTTGCTGGGTTGCAGAATTCCGGAAGCTTGTGACATACTCGGCCGTATTCCCCAAACCAACTTTTGCTTATCTTCAACTTATCTTGACATCTGCATTGCCCCAACCGAGAAATTCTAAGATAAGTTGCAGATGAGTTTAAGCTAAGCTGAAGCTGAGGTCAAGCTGAATTGAAGATAAGTTTATTTTCCTGAGCATTTCCCCAACGAATCTGAGTTGAAGATAGGTCATAAAGCTGAGTCGTAAGCTAAGGTTGATAATCAACCTTAGCTTCATTGCATTTCACTTGTTGAAGCAAAAATCCTTGATCTGTAGTGGTGAACTGGGCATGAAGGATGTCTCACATCAGAAATGAACACTTCAACGGGACAAAAAGGCCATCAAAATAAAAAGAAAACAAATCTAACATGCAGTAGAGACCACATGCAAAGCGCACAAAACTTTTCATCACAGAAAACTGGTCAAAGCAAAATGCATTTTGGAAAATGCAGAAATCAACACTTGTTGCCATGGCAACAGAGATCTGCGAGAAACAGTGCTGCAATATCTTTTGGAAACCAATAGAAATAGAAAAATTATACAGACAACTTTAACTCAGCTTGAGCTTGGATTCGTGCTCAGCTTTACCTCGGCTAGGTTTCAGCTAAGCTTAGACAAAAATTTTGTTGGGGCAATGGAATCCACTCAGCTTCAACTTATCTTAGACTTACCGACGTAAATGGCAAGAAATAGCTTTTTTGCAGTATTTTTTATCAAATTACTTGCCAAACTAGGGGAAAAATTAGTTTTCTGATTCTCCACAATCATTCGACACGAACATGCCAATTTTCAACTTCATCCCGTTCGTCACAATGAAATTATAACCACCAAAAACCACTGCAAAATTCGAATATCTTTATTTTATGCAAAACTTCAACAGAGGTTTTCTCACTTTTGCATTTTCTAGCAATCGCGAAACATTTTGAAGTGAGATCTCAGGAACTGCACATCCAAATGTGAAAATATGGAAGCCAGAAACTGAAGTCGGAATTTTGATTTTTTTATTAGAAGTAATTTTATGGTCATTTTTTTACAAAAATGATTAACCAAGGCCAAGACAAAATTTACAATGAATAAATTGTAGGCAATGAGTGAACTCAAAGCTGGGACCCAAATTGAAATTCTGGCTTCGAGTAAAGTTTTGTCAATTTCAGATACAAATCTACCTGCTTCAGGAAAATGTTTATGACACAGGGCTGAAATTTTACATTCCCCAAAACTTCAGCAAAATCGGATAAGGTAGAAGCAAACGTGTATCTGCACGGGCATCTGTCAACTCGTCCTTTTGGTAGCCACATTTAGTTTGCTAGGTATAAATTATCAGAACAAAAGAATAACAGATCTTACAGGAAGGCATGGAAACTTGGAGATTGCAATTGCATATGTTCACAGAAATTCAATGACTAAACTTGATGCCATTCAGATCTCCAAATCAATTTGATGCGTGACATTTCGGGCGTTTTGCACCGTCGTTACGAACAACTGAACTCAAAAGGGTATTATTACTGACTGCTGCTTGCTGTGATGGGCTGGGAAATTTCTTGGCAGTGCCATGGGCAAAGCATGTATGTATGTGCCCACCAAATTTGGTTGCGTCATCCAGCAGCAAGATAGCCTATTTCCCATTCATCTTCCCAAATACCAGTCAGCACTTCTCTGAGACATTCCCATGGCAGGCAAGAGACATATCATGGTGAGATTTATTCCCCCCCAAAAGGTGCAGTCCCTGTTTACGAAGCATAAAGACCCCCTACAGAATGTCAGTCAACACCCGGCATAACAAAAATCCCATGTAGCTGTGGAATTACATTGCGAAATAACATGCATGCGTCAATCCAAACGTCCTCTCAAGGTCCAGTTCAAAGAATATGAACTGAACACAGCATCTGAATATAACGCCCTGAAGCATCTGCATTAGCAGAACACTGCTGCGGCACAGACTGCATACCAGCCTTCCTGTAGCAACACTCCAGGAAGGCTGGAGTGTTGCGAAAGGTTGGAGTGTCAGAATGTCGCTTGGCAACATCCCGACACTCCAGACATCAGCACAACAGTTTGGAGAGCATTTACGAGTACATTCTGAAGCTCGGAGTGCAAGTGCAATTCGGAACAGGGACCCCTCCTCCCAGCTGCATGGAGGCCCCTGTTCACAACACAAGCCTAGCTAGCATAACTTCCAGCCCCCTCAGCCCAACTCTCTTTTCCTGCCCCCACCCTCACCAAACTCCACAGGACCCCTTATTTCCATTCACCGACCCCACCTTTCAAACCGGGGGTGGTTCATCTAGCAAAACCCATTGTGCTTCCCTCCAGTGTCTTCACGCCACCAGATCACCGCTGCAGTTTTCAACAGAAGACCAACGGAGCCATTTTGGACGAATGTCTTCAACAGAAGACCAATGGAGCCATTTGGGTTGAATGTCTTCAACAAAAGACGAACGGCGTCATTTGGGTTGAATGTCTTCAACAGAAGATCAACGGAGCCATTTGGGTTGAATGTCTTCAACAGAAGACCAACGGAGCCATTTGGGTTGAATGTCTTCAACAGAAGACCAATGGAGCCATTTGGGTTGAATGTCTTCAACAGAAGACCAACGGAGCCATTTGGGTTGAATGTCTTCAACAGAAGACCACTGGAGCCATTTGGGTTGAATGTCTTCAACAGAAGACCAATGGAGCCATTTGGGTTGAATGTCTTCAACAAAAGACCAATGGAGTCATTTGGGTTGAATGTCTTCAACAGAAGACCAACGGCGTCATTTGGGTTGAATGTCTTCAACAGAAGACCAATGGAGCCATTTGGGTTGAATGTCTTTAACAGAAGACCAACGGAGCCATTTGGGTTGAATGTCTTCAACAGAAGACCAACGGAGCCATTTGGGTTGAATGTCTTCAACAGAATTACCAACGGAGCCATTTGGGTTAAATGTCTTCAACAGAAGACCAATGGAGCCATTTGGGTTGAATGTCTTCAACAGAAGAAGACCAACGGAGCCAATTGGGTTGAATGTCTTCAACAGAAGACCAACGGAGCCATTTGGGAATGCCAGGCCTACTCCAGATCGGCATTCTTCACCCCCACCCTCATCAAGCACATACTCACTCATTTTGCCATGTGCGGTGCAAACAAAGAGACACATGCTTTGCACACTGCACCACCTAGGAATTTTCCAGCCCATCGCAACAGCAGTTTGCAAATGGCTTCTCGAGTTCAGCAGTTCGTCAACAAGAGTGTGATACTCCCGAGACGTCACGCATCAAATCCATTCGGAGATATAAATAGTGTCAAGTTGGTCGTCATTATTACTCTGAAGAGATTTCAAGTTACAAAAAAACTCATCGGACTTCTCTGAATGTAAATCCTTGCTGTTAAATTTTATGTAGTTGTTTATATTGGGGAGTATCAAATATGCTTGCCTCCCAAAAATGCATAGCATGGGTAATGCTTTCAAATCAAAACAAACCTGTCAAGATCTTGCTGAAATCTCTCATCACTAGCTGCTAGTTGCTGTTTCATCTGCATCTCACGTTCATCCGTTTCCTTGATCAATTTGGCGATTGTTTCCTCTCGTTGGCTTACATCCAACTTCGAAGCAGCCAACAAATCAGCCAGATCTGAAACCTCTTTCTCCTTCTCAAACAGTTTACCATCGAGCATTTTGATCTGTTTCGAAGTAGAATCACGGAACGACTCGTGCATTGCACCCACTTGCTGGAACTGCTCTTCTGCCTTCATGATATCAGCTTTCAATGCCTCCAGTTCCCTCTGTAAGCAACTTTCGTTTGCTCCAGCCCTTGCCCTTATGTCAGAAAGTAAGCATTCCTTCTCGTCCAATGATTTCTCCAGAAAGACAATCATGTCTTCTGATCCCTTCAGGTTTGTGTCCTTGTTGCTCAAAAGAACATTCAGAGATTCAACTCTCTCCACCATCTCTGCTCTGACCACATCGAGATCTTTGTTGAGGAATGCTATGCTGACATCTCTATCAGCAACACTCTCCTCAAGCTTGCATATCATCTTTGACATATCCTCCTTCGCTGCCTCAGCACATGTTTCCAAATTTGCAAGGCTGGATTCAGTTTTACACAGATCCTTCTCAAGCTGTGCAATTTGTTCTTGGAGTGTTCTCTTTGCATTCTCCTCCTGATGGGTCAGTTCATCAAATTCTGTCTCCTTCTGACGGTAAGAGGACTTCAGCTGACTGACTTCAGCTGTCAGTTCATCAATTTTAGTCTCCTTCTGGCAGATGGCACACTTCAGATCATTGATTTCAGCTTTCAATTCATCGTTGAATGTTTCATTTGTTTCCATAACATATTTCAATTCATTCTCTTTCTGTGTGTGTGTGTGTGTGTGTGTTTGAGTATGGGAGAGGGAGGGAGGGAGGGATATAAGGACAAGTTGCAATTAGAGTGACAAATACTGGTTGACAAAGAGTTGCAACTGAAAGGAGAAGAAGGGGGCCAATCTCTAGAGGAATTGAAGCATGTGCCCCACAAACAGGTTGAATTAAATTCACCATGTTGAATTAGATGTGCCTTGGTTCTACTTCAACATTCTCCAGTACCATATAACCTTTGTTTTCAACTTTTTTAATGCAATTTTAACTCCACCACATTCTTCAGTCCATCAATTCGTCCATAACTCAACTCATCTCTTCCATCGATCTTTTTGATTTTTGCACCTGAAGAAGCACCCCGTGAGGGTGCCAATCCGAAGTGTGTTCCAACACTATTTCTATGAACGGACAAGTCGCATCTAATTCAACATGGTAAATCTGTCTCTAGAGCCCACAACATTTTTAGAAATGAGCAATAAAAAGGCCTCAAAATTACTGACCCAAAATGACAACTTTTCTGGGAAAGCCAAGGTGTGCCACTTATTGAAATACCTAGCAGATAGGGTTAAGGGTATAGTACATAGAAACTTAGAAAACAGCTACCTACAATTAAAGCATAGAAAATAAATCTGCATGGTGGGGTTGAAAACAAAAATGATGTTGCACAAGCTACCTACCTACCAGAAGCTCAAAAATGCAGACTTTGTCATGCTATGCTTGTCGTCAGCAATGTGGACAAAAACAACAGAAGGTGGGCGGATATTGAACAGCGTGCAATAAAAAAGTACATTGAACGAGTGCTCATCAAATAATGGACATAGCAGACTCCTTCCTACCTCACACCAACTAGCAACTCTTACCAACCTACTCACTATGGTAATTTCTGTTCAATGCTTATGAACAGATTCCCAGATGGCAAAAGTGCACCCCAGCCATTCACCCAAATGTCCAAATTCCGATGTAAAAGCATTGCGAAATTTAAATTTTATCTGCAGGTTCTGTCTATGGCTGTATGGCATCCATATCCATCACATCTATCACACCAACCACTGCAGATTCATGTTGGTTCACAAGAACCATAATTATTTGAGTCGGCGAGTGACAAATCAAAGTGGTTCTTCAATTTGTGTTTGAAGGGCACTGAAGGGCAGCTACAGCATTTGAAATCTATAACATCAGGATTTACGCATTAGGATATACCTACTGCAAGCACGTAAACTACACGCGGGTTCTCTTGAAAAAGCTTCACGCCAACATTCGACCAAATCAAAACAAACGAAAACAATAGAAAACAAAACACTTACATCCATCATCTTATCTTCCAGGCCATATTTCAAGCTGACCACTTTCTCTAGCTCTTCCTCAACATCATTCAACTTGATGTTGACAATGTTGTTTTTATACTTTTCTTCTTCAAGAAGTTGATTCAAGTGATCAATGTTGTCCTTCCACTTCTGAATCTGTTCATTGGCAAAATTGACATCATCAACTCTTACCTGCTGCTCACTTTCAACTGAAATTGAAAAAAAAAAAACAAATGAAAATGAAAACAGATATTGCACAGGAAAAGCAAAAACACACGAAAGCACAAATGTTATGGTCGAAAACCCAATGTTCCATTGATGTTATTGCTTAGGTAGGCTTGTTGCCTTGGCCATTTCAGATGTCAAACCAGTTTATTTTTTCAATCAACAAAAAATTCCTTGCTAATTTTTTTAGGTGAACCAAACTTTCCACAGCACAAGACGTTTTGAAAATTTTGATGTCCTGTCCATGATTGTATTGCTCAAAGATTTCATCCAAGTCCAATGAGCAGTGGGTGTGCTCTTCTTCAGGACTTGGACCTGTCGCAGGCGCCGAATGCATCACCCTCAAATTCGTAAGGATTACCTAACTGGCCAAATTGATGCTCCTCTGATGCCCAACTAATGCTTTAAAACCTGTTCAGTGCAGAACGGATACCGGGTTTAGCCTGATATGGCCATTTTGTAAAAAGAAACTTCTTGCGAACACTGTTCCCCCTGACAATCGCAGCTTGAAATAGTGTTTCACCAATTTTTTTTTCGGGAGATCCGTTCTCTCTTGTCTAGCACCAGTCAACTAGGAATTATTCTTTTTGTTACCTAATCCACTTGTCATCAATCATGCCGATGCTGTGATCGTATAGTTTCTTTTTTAATTGGCCATTAACTATTTTTTACTTTTTAAAGTCGGTATGATGATGCGTAAGCATTTTATACTTTGCCAACAGCAACATACTCGTAATGCCGCTGTTCTTGACAAAAACCACCCTTCATTGCGACCTCAGAAGAGATGTTATGAAAATATCATTGTCGAAAAAATTGAACGAAAAACACACACTGTAAAAATACACATACAAAGAAAAGAAAAATGTGATGCCGAATATCATGTGACATAAAATGTCACAGGTCCAATATCAGGACACATCAAAGAGGCAAGGAATTTTATGCCAGCGAAATACAAAAACGTACGTCTCTCCCTGAGATGTTCAACCTCTGAGCAATGTTTAGTCCTCAGTGTGCAAAATTCCTCTGCCAAATTCTGATATTCAGCTGCCAATTGCTCCATCTGCTGGCAACTTGACCTTTCACCTTCTTCACAACGTTGTACCAGAGCATTTAATCTTGAACAATGCTGTTGGAGAGCAGCACACATTTCTCTCGTCATCTCAACCCTAATTAGGTAAAAATTAAGAAGGAATGTCTTGGCTACAAAAGATAAATCCCCACAAACCAAGCCAAGAACAGGAGTTGGCAAATGTGAAAAAATGCTTTGTTGCATGTTCTGCATTTAATGAGGTGGTGTCACACTGGAAGCAAACGCTTTTTTTAAAAAGTCACCAATCAAAAGGAAATTTTTATTCACGAAACGAACTGAACCCTTCAACCTTCATCAACATTCTAGAGCCCTTAACGAAGTTTTGGAGATTGTGAAAAGGAAGAGACAAATCTCACATTCTGGCAAAGCATCTCTATAACTAGGTAGGAATTTTCACTTTCCATGTTTGACTTCACACAAAATGCTGTAGATTCTCTGGAAGCACATTCCCAATTCATTCACAGCATCACCTCAATTGAGTAGGTACCTGGCTGCTTTATAACCAATAGCCAGATTCAATCAATAAGAAATTTTACTCAATAACTCAAAAACAATGGAACGCTCTTTTAAGTCAGAGTAAAAAATGGTTTGGGAAAGTGATGAACTTTTGACAGGAATTTGAGTGGACTTTGCAACCTCCAGAAAGTTCATAGGTGCTTTTCATTATGATTGTTTCAGTACGTCACACAAAATTCGGGAAAGTGATGGAACACTTGTCAGACTTGTCGTCCCGGATTCCCATTTCACAACTTGTTTGCCATTGTTTTGATAAAGCAGCTACCTATCTTCTTCGGCTGGCAGATTTACGACGGGTGATTGCAATGCCATCGGTAACTTTACAAGAATTGTTACGAAAGATGCATGCATCTGCAGAATTAGCCACATTTCTTTTGTGATACCTGCTGTTACATTTCTATAAACAATGCCACAACTTTTAATTGTTAGGTACCTACTAAAGATGCATGCATCTGTAGAATCAGCCAACTTCCTTTGTTGTGCAGTGACTTATCCATAAACAATGCCACAGCTTCATCCATTGTTGTTAGCCGTAACTTTAAGTCACATTTAACTTTAGGTCACGATGCAACAACTTTAGGTACCATCGTTAGGTCTAAAAATGCATTAGGTAGGCCTACATCCTTAGACTGAGCAGAAGTTCAAAGGCACAATGGGGAAAGGAAGAATGACAATGGAGAATACGATATTAGCCTTCTCCTCTCCATTTTGCTTGCTTTGTACAATAATTTGATCACTGAAAGTGTCTCCAATCTCCATTATTTTCTTTTTCTTCGGAGGTTGCACATGTGTGTGAAAGAAACAGGGCACAGGGCTGTGCAAAATTACAATTTTTATCCCCTAAGATAATGTTTAATAGCAACAATGACAGTCTTACTTGTGGCCGAGTTCCACTTTCTGTGCATCAGTCTCCTTAACCCGATTTGTTAGCTGCTCCAATTCCATCTGCAACCTGCACAGATTCTTCTTCTGACGAGCAACAAGATCACTTGTTTCCAATAATTGATGTGACTTCTGACTGATCTCTAACTCCATTGAAAGCTTCCAGCTCATTATTTTATCAGCTTCAGAAGCCAGATTCAAACAGAGACCAGCTGAAGCAAGAAGATGCAGATGAACAATCACCAGCTCCCATTTTACCAAAAGATACAACACCAGCAGGTGCATCTCCAGACATGCAGTATATGAATTTATCCTGAAGTCCAGCATCCAGCTTCTTCTTTCCAGGCAAATAATTGCCTGTTTGCATGTTGGCATGATATTCAGGCTTTTCCCTGCATTGGTATGACTTCTCAGATGGATTTACAACCTGGAATTCCTTCTTTTGTGGTGGAGCTGAAAGGAAAAGGAAAAGGACCTGATTAAGCTGCAGAAATAGAAATCACGACTGGACCTGAATCTGGAGTACGGATCTCTTTGAAATATTTTGTTCATGAAATATTTTGTTCAAAGTGTTTCGATTTAAAATGTTTTTCTATTGCAGGTAGGTATGTCTAAAACGTCCTAAAGCATGCTAAATTGAGTACCTATTCCATCAAAATATTTTGGTGCACATTTTTAAAATATTTTTCTTTGGACTACATACCAACTTTTTTCAATTAAATGAACCCAAAATAACAAATTTTGTAATCCGTTGTTACGACAATTGTCTTTGCCAATTTGTTGGTCCTTTAGCTTTGTTATAAACAGCAGGTTGGAACATATCAAGTGTTTTTCTGATGTAGGCTAACCCATGTGTCGACAAATGTTGACTCTTTCTTCGGCCTTCTCAACAATGGAAATTAAAAAAAAAAACCTTTTATCTCCACCTGACCTTTAAAAATTGGCTCACTTCAAATAACGTAAACTAAAAGTTCAGTTCACCTTATTTTTTTTTACTTTTAAGGCCAGGTAAAGAATTTTAAGTCATCTTGAATTCATCACACTTTGTCTGTGATCTTAACTTAACCTGCCCATAACTCCTGCTTTTCAATACTTCTTCATGTGGCCAAATCCATCATGCTTCTGTTGGTTCTTCTTCCAACTGGCCCCAACCTTTGGCCGATTTCAAATAACGCCTCTGGTGGCTCATTTTTGTGTTCGCTTAAAATGATACCGCTTTTGTGCCGTTTGCTTGCTGGAGGTTGCTCTGGCTTCTTGCGCTTACTGTTTGACAACCCAGTACATTTTACTGAAAAACAAAATTCAGTTGTGGAGCACCCCACCACAACTGAATTTGCACAGGTATCCCACCATACCCAGCACCGTGCTGGGTAGGATATCTCTTTCTACTTACTTTCTGCAGGACCCTTTTTGCCATGCTCCCTCAAAAAAAAAAAAAAAAAAAAAAAAAAAACAGTTGCCATTGGTTTTTCTCATGCATCAAAATACTTGTTTTTAATTTGATCCAAAAAACAGCTTTCACAGATGCGGTGAACCAAGATCCGACTCACCCAGGGACAATGGCATGATGTGCCAGCCACATTTCAGATGAAAATGTTCTTTTTATGCCTTAAGTAAAATGCCACTTGAGAATCCAAATTTGTCAAAATGATCCAGCATTTGCTCCATGCCAGATGATCTGCCTTCTGGACTCCTGCTGGGGGTACCACAGGCCACAGCCATCCTCTGCCCTCGACACAATACAATAAAATAATAAAGTAATAAAGAAAAAAAAATAAAACCCTTCCCTACTTTTTCGCTTTTGTTCTTACTATGGGGCCAAAAAGTAATTCAGGCCTGCGGTGAACAGAGACCTGGTAGCAACTAGCAAAAGATGGCATTGCTCTTGCAAAGTGGAAATAACAGAAACTAACCTGGTAAAACTGCAGCAAACAACTTCTGCTGTCCACCACTGGCACTGCCACTCAACGAAGGAAACTGAACTGAAGGGTATTTGAACTTCTTATCCATAGTCAAAGAATTAAAATTCTTATCACTGCAAACCAGCCAGTTCGGTACAAATCGGTAGGCCTACCTACCAATGAATAGATAAACAGAGGAGCACCTAGTTGTGGCAGGAAAGGATAAACACATGAAAGGTGGCAACAGCATGATACAACCTACCTATATTGCCTATATTGGTACTTCAAGCATTTTTGGTGCTACATAGGTACCCACTGTTTGTATTTATTTTATTCGCATAGCAATTTATTAAAAAAATGGATTTGTTTAGCAAATTTTTCTCTCTTTTGGCCAATTTTGTTTCAATGTTTTTCTCTTTTGGCCAATTTTGTTCAAAGTTTGCGCAGATAATGTCGATTGGCCTACCTACCAACACTTCTACGTAAATTTGAACTCTGCAGCTTAGCCAGTAGCCTAAGGCCAAACAGCTTTTTAGTTTTTTGTGGTGTAAAGTATGTGACATTCTAGGTATCTGTGCACACAAATAGATAACCTACCTGCAGAGTAGGCAAACACCCAAATGTCAGTTTTTGGGAGAAAAGCCAATTATAACTTTTGATAATGTTAATTTGCATGTTTCATTGTGTTTTATGCCAATAGGCCTATATCCTACCAAAACCTATATCATCTTCCACCCTCCACTAACAGATCAATTCCTCAAAAAGCTCTCCAATATCCATTCAGCCGATAAATATTGCCTGTTCACTGTTGATCTAGTGTCTCTTTTTACAAAATTTGCTGTTGATATAGCCATTTCACAACTCTGAAGGTGTCTCATGTGGCGCCCCCTATACCCTGTCTGCATATGATAAGCTTGTTTCATTGCTATCTGAACTGTGGTTTTTTACTTTACATCAGTCTATTTCAACTGCCCCATTTCAACTGTACTAAGGCATGCCAATGGGTTGTCCACTCGCTGGTTTATTAGCCGACGTATTCATGGAATGGCACCTTGGAAAAGCCCATCCGCTTGGGTCCATTAACTCTCCCTTGTATTGGTACCGTCCGGGCAGGCCGGTTCGGCGAACCGGACCGAACCGGCCCACTTTCCCCACTGCACGCATGCCAAATGGCAAAAAGCGGTGGTAAGGCAAAAAAATCCCAAAATTGATGACGTCACACATTCAGACGACGTGATTGGCTGATGCGATGCTCCTGTCTGCGGAAGTGGATTGGGGAAAAATATGCATGGGAACGGATCCTGCCAGTAGATAATCGGGGTCTGGATCGGAGCCCCAGCGGGGTTCCAAGGGGCAGATTGAGTCCGAGGCGGCAATTCGTGCGGCGAAGCTCCCCAGAAGCTGAAGAAATTTTTGAACTTTGGGGTTCATTTCTGGTGCAATATTCGTGTTTAGGAGGCTAAATTTCCCACCAGGATGACCAAAAACAACGTTGGCTTCCACATTTAATTGTAACACTGCTGAAGATTTTCATTTAAGCAGGCAAATGAAGAGGGGCTTTGGAAGAACAAAGAAAGACAAAAAACACACAAAATCACAACAAATGAAATGATGGAATCGCCATTTTGCATTATTTCTTGACTTCAACACGATTATATTTTCTGCAATTAAAGACATTTCGGGGGCAATAGCCTTTGGTTGCGACTCTGCATGGCAGGAAACAATACAAAAGCCACGGAATTTCAATAGTGCTGTCCGATTTCCTGCGGGTTGGCAACAGCCAAAAAAAACTGGCAGCACAGATGGTTGTGGCTTCGGCCTGCAGCTGTGCGGGTGTTCCGGAGAAGTCGCACTTACCGGTGTATGCAAATGTAAAGCCAGGAAAGCACCTTTTGGGGTGTTGATTTTTGTCGATTTAAAAAAATGTTAAAAATCCATCTGAACAACTTTCTAAAAGGGACATTTTCGCAATACCGACCAAAAAAGAGCTACACTAAGCAAGGATTTCCCCATCCC
>JASGXE010003731.1:0-27587 GCA_030068105.1 Sinentomon sp. SZTP_YWyxl
TTTTGAATTTTTTTTTCAAAGACTTTGAGATATTGGAACGGTCTCTCCTCCACCTCAGCTCTGATTTCCTGATCAAGCTCGTGTCATGGCATTGCGTCACATCACTATATTGAATTAGAATTGTGTTGTAATGGCATTTTCGTTTTTAACAATTTTGCTTCGCATATTTTGATGACGATGGAGTGCTGAAAAACTCAGGTTCTGAGTTTTTGGCTGACATCAGAACCCCAGTAGCAGTATTCTCGATAAAATCATCAATCATTAAAAAGGAAAGGAACAAAGCGCCAAGAATGTACAAATGTAAAAAATACAAAAAGAAAGGGCGAGTGCAGAAATGTTGGAACCGCACGATGACAACTTTCCTTATTTGCTTGTTATTGCTGCAAAATTCCGATTTAATGCCAAAACACGTGCTCGATAAGTGCTTTAGCGATTTATTCCGATTTCAGGAGGTTTTCGGAGAAACGTTTTTCTTTCCCCTTTGTTTGCATTGGCATGCAAAACTAACTCCCCAAATTGCGATCGTTTTGAATTATTTTTATGGTTTTGATTGGGGGCTTTTCGTGGTGAAAAATCCCCGAAGGAGTGGGTTTTCGGAAAAGCTATATTCTTTTACTTTCGTTTGAACTGGCATGAGGAACAATCTCTGGAAATTTCAAGGAACAATCTCTGAAAATTTCAATCATTTTGGATGGTTTTGATTTTCGAGACTCCAATGGCCCGCGGGGGTTTTACGTGGTGTAAAATCCCCGAAGGAGTGGGTTTTCGGAAACGTTATATTCTTTTACTTTCGTTTGAACTGGCATGAGGAACAATCTCTGGAAATTTCAATCATTTTGGATGGTTTTGATTTCTGAGACCCCAAAATGGCCCGCGGGGGGCTTTTCGTGGTGTAAAATCCCCGAAGGAGTGGGTTTTCGGAAAAGTTATATTCTTTTACTTTCGTTTGAACTGGCATGAGGAACAATCTCTGGAAATTTCAAGGAACAATCTGGAAATTTCAATCATTTTGGATGGTTTTGATTTTCGAGACTTCAATGGGCCGCGGGGGCTTTTCGTGGTGTAAAATCCCCGAAGGAGTGGGTTTTCGGAAAAGTTATATTCTTTTATTTCGTTTGAACTGGCATGAGGAACAATCTCTGGAAATTTCAAGGAACAATCTGGAAATTTCAATCATTTTGGATGGTTTTGATTTTCGAGACTTCAATGGCCCGCGGGGGCTTTACGTGGTGAAAATTCCCCGAAGGAGTGGGTTTTCGGAAAAGTTATATTCTTTTACTTTCGTTTGAACTGGCATGAGGAACAATCTCTGGAAATTTCAAGGAACAATCTCTGGAAATTTCACTCATTTTGAATGGTTTTGATTTTCGAGACCCCAAAATGGCCCGCGGGGGCTTTTCGTGGAGTAAAATCCCCGAAGGAGTTGATTTTCGGGAAAGTTATAATTCTTTTACTTTCGTTTGAACTGGCATGAGGAACAATCTCTGGAAATTTCAATCATTTTGGATGGTTTTGATTTTCGAGACCCCAAAATGGCCCGCGGGGGCATTTCGTGGTGTAAAATCCCAGAAGGAGTGGGTTTTCCAAAAATGTATTCTTTCACCTTTGTTTGCATTGGTATGAGGAACAATTCCTCATATTTTCTGCATTTATTTCGAATGCACAGTCTGTCTTTCTCTCTATAAAATATGATAACAATTCAACAGAGAGAAGAGCAGAAATTTTAATTTCTAAGTCATCAAATAAAAAACGAGCATCGCTTTGTTGGAAATTTTTTGATGATGCCCGAGATCGGCATTTTCATCTGGTAGTGAAGGGGTTAATACATAGTTTTCAAATGACTTCTGAATTGTCAATTTGCATCGGGTTGCTGTCAGTCAAAATAAACCGAAAACAGTATGTTGGGTTCACATTGGAATGTGACTATTTTTCCAATGCCAACAACATCTGTAATCACAGACAGCAATATTTTAACGTGAAACCTTACCTTGCCTTTCAACAACATTTTTGCCCTTGAATCTATTCCATTTTGCAGATCACTCTTGAGCATGGCGTGTTCGTAGACAAGGGAAAATTTAAACAAAATTCCATTGAAAAAACAAAAATTTGGGAACTCCCAAAAAACAAAACAAAATTCCCAAAATTCTCTTAAACAAAATTCCCTTGACATCACAACTTGATTCGTCCTATGCGAAGAACTTAGCAACGTTGTTGTGGGAAGATGATATTCTCAAGAAAAAAAGCATCACCGGGAAACGAAATAGCAAAAATGAAGAAGCCGATCCTGCACCTACGCCGGTCAAGCTTGCAGCTTTGAGAGGTTAGAATCAATCGCTTTTCATCTGCAGAAACTGGGCCAGTTTTGGTTATTCTGACCTTTGTTTGGTTATTGTTGAGGGTTTCCCGATGATACAAGCATGTAACGGAACGAGGAAAACATTGCTTCCCAAGGAATACAGGGTGTTTAGTAGAGGTGGGGTATAATTGATAGGAAGCGTTACTAGTTTTCATACAAATAGAAATTAATGAGTGCCGAAATTTGCTCTGACCCCACATATCAAAGATATAGCCCCCAAAGAACTCCGTTGCCACGGCAACCGAAGTTTTTTGGGGTGATATCTTTCAAATGGGGGGTCGGAGTCATTTTCTCACTGGACCATTTATAGTTTGTTCTGAACAACTCTACAAAAATTGAGTTTGTACGACAAAATCCAATTTCCTAAAATCGGCCCCCGCAGACCCCGATAAAAAATACCCAATGGGGGCTGAGAAGGTGCATGTTCGTCGTACAATACCCGCATTTTAATAGAAAAGTCGTTCAGAACAAACTGAATAAAAATTGTGACAAAATGTCCCCCATTTGACCCCCCATTTCCAAGATATGACCTCAAAAAGCTAGTGTTGCCATGTCGACAGATTCTTTGGGGGCCGTGAGGGTTCCCAGCATATTTCCTCACTGTTTAATTTCGATTCGTATGATCGAATGAATTCGTATGATCGAATGAATTCGTATGATCGAATGAATTCGTATGATCGAATGAATTCGTATGATCGAATGAATTCGTATGATCGAATGAATTCGTATGATCGAATGAATTCGTATGATCAGAAACAATAATTCCATGAAGTATGCTCCACCTTTTCTTTTACCATGTTAAAATGACCTAGAAGTGGGCTGATAGCCGCTTAATTTTAGTCAGCATATTTAGAAGCTGCAAATTATCTTGACTCGTTTGCCCTGCGTATATTGAAATATTCGCTGACGAGGTGTGAAACCCCCAATATCCCTGATTATGGCCTTCAAAGTCGCCAAATCAGTCTGGGTGAAAATGGGCTGGACACAAAGGTGTTGTTCAAACAACCCCCACTTTTGCACATAGTCCGGGAACAAACTAAAGACCAAACATTCAGAGACAAGATCCAATCCGAACCCTCATCCCTTCCGACACGTCATTTCGATGCTCGGAGCCCTGAAATTCACAAAATGCGCCTTTTGGAGAATCGCAAGGGGCCACACACAAATTGGGGCCACACACAAAATCTCAAGTCTTGCATGTTGCAAAATATCTATCGGCCAACCTCGACTTCGATGCACGACTACTTAAATCTGCATTTTGGATACTTTATGATGATGTATCAAATCCAGATTGAGCCTATCATAGGATAAATTTCCAGTGTTGGTCAGTAATTAACTGTGAGACAACTTGTTCTTTTTTTCAGCGCAATGCCTGGAACGTTTTATATCAAGCTACGAGATTGCAGGAAGAGGCCGGAGTGACCTCAGCAAAGATGACTGCGATCAGATTATTAATCGAGAAAAGCATATAAACAGATATTTGAGCGAAAAGATGCAAGATATATCTCACCCAGCAAGGAAGAGATTATTCTGTGGCCCTCATGTCAATCAGCAGCAACCTGATGGTGATGCTGTGCCTCCAGCAAATGAAGGTGAAGCTAGCAGAAATTACATAGATACTCAATCTCAAATATTGGGAGTAAATATAACTAAGATCACTTTGCATTGCGTGCTTCATTGTATTCCTGACATTGTTCGATTTTTGCACACAGCGGAAAAATAAAAAGTCGCTGCAGAATTTGCTTTTGTTGCGTTTTTGTTGTTGAATGCGAATTTCCTCAACCATGCTTTTTTGTTGTTGAATGCAGTGGTTGAAGGCATGACACGAAGCAGATCATTCTGGCTGCAAATGATATTTGAAAATTCAATTTTTAATGTTTGAACAAAACTCGGTGGGCATATTTATTTCAGCACAAAAAATACATTTTTATTCAATTTGCGGCAGACATTGTCCTGTGCAAATTAACAGACGGGGGTGAAGGGAGGCAAAACGTTTATTACGAATTGAGTCTTGTGTGAACTGAGACTATACAGTGACGTCTTGTGTGAACTGAGGTTAACATTAAAGGTATGTCCTGGACAGAAATGTCACTCCCGTCCCCAAAAACTGCAGGATATGTTGGCAGATTCCTCTGTGCGACAGTTGGGAGTGAAAAACTCATTCTGATTTTTTGCCAATTGCAATTTTTATTAAATTTACTGCCATTGTGAGTTCATTTGAAATGAAACAATTTCTTCATCAAAGAAACTTGAAAAAATGTGCAGTGTTGAAAACAGGTTGGAAACATTGAGAGGTGCACTTTTCTTGATCGCTTTTGCCGATTTGGAAAGTTTGACATCTCTCACTCCCCCACATTGGTATGGTTGGATTTCTGGATAGTGACCAGGGTCAAATTCAAGTATGGTGAATGATGGATGCAGAAAATTTTACTCACGAGTTTTTTTTTCGACCAGTACTGTTCTGTACAGAGCATTGAGAGCATGAGAGATTGTACAGAGCACTAATCAAGAAGGAAAATTACGTAATTGGTCATGCTGTTGTCTGCCTGATTTTTGTCATGTGACTGCAAAGATGGATTATTGGCCTAGCGTGGTAGAGCAACGGATCACAGGCGGTGCCGTCTGTGTGCGCAATGCAGACATGTCATCACTTCTTGATACGGGTACCTAACAGAGGTTGACCAAGTAAAATAGAATATAAAGATTTTTGACGAATGAAACATTGTGAATTGTCCAACATACTGGCAACATCCCTGAGTTTTGGGTTCATGGTAAGAGTTTGATGATCTTGGATCCGAAGTATTTTGCTTTGTTTTGACGCAAAGCATTGATGGCAGCGTTTTTCTATTCTCATCTTTGAGACGTGCTGGTACTTCTGACATTTGGTTGCATTAAAAGATGAGGACCACATTTTGACAGGTCTTTTCTTGCGACACAGACTGAAACGGTTCTCCAGAATACTCTGGTAGATTGCTGCTGAGTGATGCCTTCTTCCAGGTCCGACAGTGATACTTGCATTGCAGCAAGGATCATTTCAACTCTGGGGTAAACTCTCGGATCTGAATAAAGTTTTTCATTTTTTCGATTTTTCATGCTGGGGACAAATGCTGGAAAATGGACTAATGGCAGCTGTTTCTGTTTACAAAAATGGCGGTGTTTTTCTTGGGGCAGTAATGATTAAAGGGCCAACTAAAGTGGCCACGCATTCACCTCAACTCCTTGACTGAGTGTTCAACTCAACTTGCCATTTTTCATGTCCTTTGCAACGAAAAAAATCACTTGATGGAGAGTCAGTTGATCCGATCATAAAACAAGGTTCCCACAGTCAGGGAAAGTCGGGGAATCACATAGAAAGTCGGGGAATTTCCGAAACATATGCCAAGTCAGGGAAATTCAGGGATCATAAGGATCCCCGGGAGCCTTAAAATGATCGAGAAACAAAATTTTGAGGCCAAAATGAACACTCAAATTTCAAAATTCATCAGCTTCAGGACTTCGTCCCCAGACCCCCTGCCAGAGGCACAGTTCATTGTAACGTCACTGCGGGACTCTGAGCCGGACCCCGTAAGGCCTGCGGCAGCTTTTGACATTTGACAGCGATACTTCATTCTGGTGAGGTAGAAAAATTGATCAGTAAATGGTGAGGGAAATGAAGTCAGTAAAATGAAGTTCCAAAAAATTGTGGGAACCCTGTAAAAAATTGAAGTGCGACATCTGATCAAGCTCACTTCTGGACATTTCTGTTTTCTTTTCATGGGAGAACATTGATTATCTTCTTGAACCACTCACTCTCATCTCTACCCTCACATGCACCACTCACTCTCATCTCTACCCCTCCATCGTCTCCATGCACCACTCACTCTTATCTCTGCCCCTCCATCGTCTCCTTTGCCTCAAACCAATATCCAAAGCAGTCAATTCTGGCCAATATGCTGTATTTTATCTGCTTGAAATGCGATCGAACGTGACAGCTGGACCGACTGGGTCATTTCAAACCATTGTGTGAATTGGCTCTGTGTGATCACTGCATGGCCTGGTTTATTGCAAACCATAATAGACATTTGTCCGATGTTTCCACTGGGCCATTTCATACAATCAGGTGAAGTGGTTCAGACTCCAGCGCAATCAGTGAACAGACTGAACCTCTTAATCCGTTGTATGAAGTGGGCTGGTGACTGTCACCTTCAAAAGACTGGCCGATTCCGAACCCTTGTGTGGAGTGGTCCAATGTGACAACTGAGACAAGCTCATTCGAAAACATGTGTGGGTCCAGTGTGTGGGTCCACTGATCAGACAGGCCCATTTAAATTTGAAACCATTGTGTGAAGTGGTCCAGTGTGACCACTGATTGGACAGGCTCATTTGAAACCATTGTGTGAAGTGGCCCAGTGTGACCATTGATTTAGCAGGCTCATTTGAAACCATAGTTTGAAGTGGTCCAGTGTGACCACTGATTTAGCAGGCCCGCTTGAACCACTGTGTGAAGTGGTCCAGTGTGACCACTGATTGGACAGGCCGATTTGAAAACATTGTGTGAAGTGGTCCAGTGTGACCACTATTTAGCAGGCCCATTTGAAACCAATGTGTGAAGTAGTCCTATGTGACCAGTGATTAGACATGCCCATTGTTAACCATTGTGTGAAGTGGTCCAGTAAGACCAGTGATTAGACAGGCCCATTTGAAACCATTGTGTGAGGTGGATCAGTGTGATCACTAATTAGACAAGCCCATTCGAAACCATTGTGTGAAGTGGTCCACTGTGACCATTGAATTGACTGGCCCATTCCAAACCAGTGTGTGAAGTGGTCCACTGTGACCATTGAATTGACTGGCCCTTTCCAAACCAATATGTGAAGTGGTCAAAATGTGACCACAGAATCGACTGCCCCATTCCAAACCAGTGTGTGAAGTGGTCCAGTGTGACCATTGAATTGACTGGCCCATTTCAAATCAGTGTGTGAAGTGGTCCAATGTGACCATTGTTTAGACTGGGCCATTGTGTTCCATTCTACGGACAGGTCACCACTCTAAACCAGTGCCTGAACTGGGCCATTTCATAGACAAGTTAGATGTTCCAATACTTACTCAATTGACTGGCCCAGTCAAATCGATGGAACATTTTTACTTGGGCACCTCTCTCTATCTCTCTCTCGCTTGCTCTCTCTATATTCTCTCTTATCTCTATCTGTCTCTCGCACTGGGCCTCCCTCCTTCAACATTTCCTCAATGAAAATATCTTCAAATATCCACCTCATTTTCGCTGATGGTTGAAACTTGGAATATTATTCTGCGACTTCAGAATATTCCTGCCCTGCACGATCCCTATGCTCGTTTTCTGTGATGGCGTTTCGGCTCGCAATAAGTCCCTGCCTGACCAAAGCAGGGGGTACATAGATGCTGTGTTCTGTATTGCAGAAAATTACACAATGCAAATTACTTTATTTTCCTTGTTTTGAACAATCACCCTCGGGTGAGATGCCTCCTGACAGATATACAACTTCCACGACAAAGGAAGATATGTGTTATAAATATCTCAAGGAAGAGGATAAAGGATCGCATTTTTAGAGGAGGTAAAGTCAGATTCTTCAGCTGCAATTCATCAGGACGGCTCTGTTTTGCATTGTTTTCCTCAAACTTAAGTCGTAGCGCTCTAAGTCAAGGACAGCGTTGACCAAAATACGCGGCGTTACGCACCGATCGGTTAAGAGCGGTGGGCCTATTCTGAATTGAGGATTACTCGCATACTGTTCTGATTGACTGCATGAAAACAAAAGATTGTTGTGTAAAACAAGAAATGTGAGAATATATTGCCCAACATACAAGTGAAGTTTGTCACTGCAAAAAGCCTGTGATTTAGCGCATGTCAAAAAAGCGCAGCAGTCGTATTTTCGAAACCTACCGAAATCCCAGGTTGCACTAACGTCATTGCAACAAAAAACTTTATTATATCTGTACAACAAACGAAAATTTTTAAGCCTCTTTCAACCTGACCCAACATTTCCTACCCAACCTTGACCTGCTCTTGCTTTCTGCCTGGCGTCTGGTATCCCCCAGCCCCAAAAATGCAAAAAAATCTCCCAGACACAAAAATCGAAGAAAATCTGTCACGTGCTGGAATCGATCCCTATGCATCGGATTAGTACTCCAGAACGTGCCTTGACCACTGCACCATCGATGCAGCTGTCGAAATTCGCTTTATAGCGTGCCCGGTGGAGAATTTGTCAAACACACCGGATTTCCCAACCTAGTCCTGCGTCATACGCAATTTTCTGACCATTCACGCACTTCAGTTGATTGACATATAACAAAAGCTAACTTAATCTGAGCTGACCCGTCCACAAACATTGCCTCAGTGTTCGCGCAATGCCTCTAGTCAATCTACTCTCTATTGCAAAGAAAAATGTTTTTTTAGATTTTTGCCATGGGTGAGATCCGAACCCACCAACAATGGAGAACATCGATTTTGCGAGTGTACGCCTTATCCACTCGGACAACCGGTCAGCCGCTCCTGGAAATTGCCTTTGAACAAATTTATTTATGTTGCGGTTGACTCTTCGGACGAAAATGCCTATTGCGCAGGACAACTGCCATATGACGTAAGACTAGGTTTGAAACCCGGTGGGTTATGCAAATTCGCTGCCCGATGACGATTTTCTAAATTCCAAACAAATCGCTAGAATTTCGACCAATCGGATGCGACGGAAATCGTAATCGCGCAATTAAAAACAGTTTCATGAATGCACATTTACGAAGCGATTTCCGGCAGCTGCCTGTGTGGCCGAGTGGTGTAGATCACCGGCTGCGAAAGCGGAGGTCACAGTGCGGTGGTGGTTCGAAACCTGCGGGAAAATTGTTTGGATTTTGTTTTTTGAAAAATACCGAAGTGCTTTTTGGAAACTGGTAGCAGCTGGTTGACACCAGGAAGAGGAAAGGTTGGGTTAGGTTGGGTTAGGTTTGTCAGGGGTATGCACCTGATTGGTCGAAATTCTGGCGATTTGTTCGGAATTGAGAAATTCGCTGCCCGATGTCTTTTTGATGAAATGTGCTTTTTCAGCGTCTGCTCAAAAATGACGTCAATGCAACTCGCGAATTTGGTAGGTTTCGAAAATAAGCGGGCAGCGGGTACCGGAGATTGCGAGAAAAATTCGAGTAAGTGGCAAGCGATCAGCGCGAAGAGAATGCCGCTCAGCTCAAGGCCGATTGGATAGAAAGATAGTATGGCTCGAGATAGTTGAGTTAGGATATATTGGGTTAGATTTAGGGTTGCGTTTGCCTTAATTAGGTCGGGTAGGTTAGGTTAGGTAAGGTTAGGTCAGTTACGTTTTATGCGCTTTACGCCAAATTAGGAGCTTACGAGCCCCAGCCGCTGGTTGTTTTTGAGGCTGCAGTCGATTCTGGACGCTGTCGCATGCCACTTTCAAAATGGTGTTCGAACTGGCTGCCTAGTTATGCTGATCGACGAGCAAGTGCGTCCGAACTCGGTACCAGAGACGTGCAGAATAGTACAATTGTCCACTTTTATTCAACCGTAAATTTCGGAGAGTGTATGCAATGTGACAAGTGGGACTGAGCATGCGGAGATCATTTTCACCAAAAACGTCAAAAGTGGCTCCAGCAGTCCAGTGGAAAACAAGTGCATTTTGTTTGTGTTCGCAGATAAAAATTGAACAGTGCCAAGTTGGCCCTGTGTTTTTCTTGTTTTCGTTGAAAGCAGGTTCCTTTGCAAAATGTGACTGGTAGCCTCTCAAGTAACCGCATCTACAACAGACGGTCTATGGCTAAATGATAGGCTCTCAATCTGTGAATTGAACGGACAACACTGTTTCACTCTCTGCGTCAAATGCAGGACGGAATCCAGTGACGTACCCATACTTCGGGTATCTGTTGCGAACAGGATAAGCTCCCCATCTCCCCATGAACGAGGTAAGTGGACCTTTTATACAACACATTTTCTAACGATAGGTAAACCTAAAAACAATTTATTGCATACAGAGATGAAACTGCAGTGAGTATCAGTGACTGACAGCATTTCCAAGAGGTAAAAGGCCTGTCGCACACCAAAATCTTGTTTAAAGGCCACTTTTGTCTGAAGAAAGAATGACGAATTTTTGTTTGTGGCAGATCCCATGCCATGTCAAATTTTCGTAAAGGGTGTTCGCGCAAAAATCAGATCTTTTCAAAGAAAGGTGAGATACTCGTTCTTGATAACGCACTGACAGTGGACAAGTGATTTTAATTTTATGTTTTCAATCGATTTCTGTCGTTTCCTTTCCTTTATGTCCTGTGAAAACTTGTGTGAATAAGCTATAATTTCAAATTGGCACTTTCTCGCCTCTTTGCATTGCTAATTTATGTTGCTATAGTTCCATTATTAAGAGTTATTGAGGTAAATAGACCGTTCACATCATGTGTACATGAAAAGAGTTGAAAGAGTCCAGATCGGTTGGAACCTGTGATTGATCTACGTATTTGCGAATAGGGCTTTGTTGACTCTGTTGGTGGCATTCATTCAATCTTGCGAAAGTTGTTCATGGCTAAAATAACTAACCAGAGAAAAAGGGCACATATATACGCCCTCTGGTAATTGTTCTTCTGTCGTGTGTCCTTTAATAATGAAAAAATCTCTTGTGGTCTTGAAAGAGAAACTTTCCCTTTATTCGGCAGAGTTTTGATTGGGAGGCACCTTCCTCCTCCTTTATTTCAGTTCATGCATGGAGATCAAGCAAGCACATGTCAGCCCATGTGCGGTACGCTGTTCGCAGACGACTCTTCAGCTTCAGATCGTGGTGCTACCCTGCGTGGAATGGAACATCCTTATCAGTGAAGTTGTCTTCAATTTCTTTTCATCCTTTCCACATAAACTGCAATGCACTCAAAAGGGAAAATGTTAAGCATGTGTATGTGCTCTCCAGAAAAGTGAGTGAGCAGTCGGACCCAATTCTTCTGTTGAACCTTGGCTGTCAGATTGTCAGACGCCACTAAGACCGTCGTCTCCGGCATACGAACTTTCCTCCGCAATTCATTTTTCCTTATGCTCGACATGCCATCTCGTGGTGTTCATTCTTTTGATTGTCCTTTTTTTCAATAATTGTGTACAATATGATTTGAGTACGAGCATTTAAGCGGCATATTGTATAGCCAGGAATTTAGCAAGATCCTCTTCTTTCATTTAGGTTGACCAGCGTGCAGCCATGTAAACAAAACGCCTCTCCACTGTTGAATCCGAGGTAAAGCACCTCCAACCCTCTGAGGGCATCTCTGGCATTTAATTTAAACCATTCATTAAATCAACTCATAAACAATGTCTCTTCGATAGCATCCGTGGCATTGAAACAAAACATTGAATAAACATATCAGTATAGGTAGTTCTGGAAACCACGTGAATGGCATTTTCCGAACACCATATGTAAATATGTCTTTATGTTTCAAGGAGACGACACAATGAAGCAGCCTCAACGGCCGGTCTCTCCCCTTATCCTCTCCTGATTCTCTACTCCTATCTCCAATATTTTTATTGTAACACCGGTGCAGAATGAAGTGGGGATTCAGAATACAATTGCTCCACGCCGTAGAAAAAATGAGGTGGACTTTCAAAATGCCATGGCTCAAACCCGTGTCAGAATACGACTCCAAACCGTGGTAAAGTGAGGCGGAGTTTCAAAATATCACGACCCCAAACCGTTGAAGAATAAGGCAGAGATTCAAAATCGATTGTTATTCAAAATTCAAAATGATGGTAGAATGAAGGGGATTCATGTTAGAAAAAAAACCATGGTAGAATGAAGGGATTCATTTGATAACGGTTTCAAAACAGCACACAACACCTGCATGGACAATAACAATTTTAAAAACAGAATTTAAGATTGTATGTCCTTTTTTTGTTGAAAATTAAAATTGTTGAACCATTAAAACCAAATAGGTAGTCTTCCACATCCAGGCTCCACATACTCGTAATCTTATCCACTGCAGTTCTGCAACTCCGTGTCCGCTGGAGGTCAGAAGAATCCCTTTTGATTCCAAAAAAAAAAACAGTGTAAAACGAGCACTGCCAGCGCACCTCAAATGTGTGACACATTTTTATAATGTTGTTTGATGAACATGCATCGAATCCATGAGCTTGCCCTCGAGCTGGAGTGCCAATTCGAATGCAGGAGACAGCCTGTTAATGCTGGAGGCACTTTATCACCTTTTTCCGATACCAAATGGGTTTTGGTGAATTGACAGCAACATATCAATAAAACATATTTCCCAAAAGTCACTTGACAATCCCTGACTTTTGCTGGTTTTCAATCTTCTCTTGTGGGGCTATTTATGCAGATTTCTGGTTCAGATTGGGCTGGCTGCCTGCTGCAGGTGTTAACCATTCGAATTGGAACAAATTCCACTCCAAGCTTCCAGAGTTGCTTCAAAACTTCAATGCACGTACTTTTCTGGGGTTGTCAAGTGACTTTTGGGAAACACTGTAGTATGCTGCACGTCGAATAACCCGATGCAAGCTGAACTTAAAGTCTTTATGCAAACCGGCCGCACGGAAAATCAGATGTCCAGACGCCTTCGAGTGCAGTGTGGTTTGTTTATGTTAGGCTGTGCTAGCACAGCCTAACATAAACAAACCACACTGCATAACATAAACAAACCACATAAACAACTAAACAAACCACACAAACCACAATTTTCTCTTTTCTCTCCCATAAAACAGGACTGCAATTGGCTAATTATCGGTTTTGTGCCATTTGGGTTGGGGAGGACTTTGACCACCACCAAACTATAGGTTTTATTCGAAGAAGCAGGTTTATATTTACACGCGTCCTGGTCAATAATTGATTCCACATGCATGAATTTCGTTTGCATTCCACCTTTACTGGTCCTTCACAAAATGTGTTCAAACACATTGCTAATCTGAAATTAATACCACAAGGACGTTTTCAATCTCATTTCACTTTGTAGTTGTTATTTTTGGTAACAAAACAACTGTCGGTTTTCTTGCCGATCACATTCATCTGCCGGTGTTCGAGATTGCAGTTATCAGCTTTAGCCAGACTTGTGCAAAGCAAATACGAGGTGCATCCAGAAAGTTCGAGGAATTGTGTTTTTCCCCAGATCATAGGTGTCTTATGGGTTAGGTGGGCCATGGACCTTTAATTTGCGTCCTTCTTGTGTCCACAGGACTTTATTTGACTATTCTCATCCTCCTACATTTTGTTCTGGGGCTTCTTGAAAAGTGGCCTTTTTAGGTACTGCCTGCAAATGACATGGAATGGCAGCTTTTCATGCATTTTGCAGGGTGGGAAAGATCCGAAATGCTGCCTCTGCCTTGGTACTAATGCTTGGTATCATATTAAAAAAATTGAAAACAGGTTTCCTCTTTTGCGGTGATTCTATCCTCAATTCCCCAGAATTTGATTCCAAGCGTGTCAGCATGGTTTGGTGATTGGCCGAATGTTGCTGTTGTCTTTTGGCATTGTCAACACTGAAAAAACAAAAAAGTGCCTGACGACCTTATGGTTCTCAAGTGAGCATTTTTTCCCCGTCGAACAAATTGTCGACGGGGCATAAGTACTCCACAAACGACAATTCGCAGGTCAGAAAAAAACCGTCATTTGAATGACGACTTAATACTATTCAAGTCACGATGCGTCCCCTTCGGAATATGTCCAGCCAGACCATTCTCCCCGTCAGGTGAGCGCTCCTCAAAAGCAGAACCGTCAACTCACGATCGGGGTTGTAAAAGGTCGTCAACGAAACAACCAGAGCAGGCGCGGAGAGAGACCATACGAGAGAGACCAGCAGTGCAGCTTGCGTGCTCTCGTGCTTCGTGTCTCTCTCGCTGGTATTCTGCTTGTCTTGTTTTGGGCGGCAGGCACCCTCTTGAAGTCGGACTGAGGTCACGTCGCATTGTGCATGGTGGTTGTGCAAGATGGAGCATTAAGCGCATACTCGGAATGGACGCTTGAAGTCAGCATATGTTTAGCGTGTTACCAACGGTTGCGAAATTTCACCAATTGTTTTGCGTTTGTTTTTCTTTGCGTTTGCCTTTCACACAGCTTTCACATGAAATCTGTGGCGTTCTGCAGAGTTGTGTGATCCTGTGAAATTTTCTTCTCGATATCAAATATCGAGCGATGTCCTATGGAAAATAATACCGTAATCAGATTATTGAATGCACAGCTGCGAGATTGATCCATTTTTGTTCGATCGATGTGTTGGAGTTACCCAGTGTATTTGCAAAATCAGCCGCGTTCAGAGGTGGATGATATCCTGCCCTGCGGTTTCATCATTTAAGTGCCGGTTAATTTTTCTTAAGCCGGGCTGCAAAAGGGGAAAATGGAAAACTTTAATTTCTACAGGGCGGACTTTTCGTCGTTCTATGACTCTGGGTATTGTGTGCATTTTGAATCTGACACTTTTTTGCGATGTTTATTCAGCGGATGAAGAAATTCTCTGAAACAAAATCACTGAATTTTGTCACATCGTTAACATTTTTTCCCGAATTCATGTCACCAGCAACAATTCGGGTGTCGTCGTGCAACAATGGAAGAAGGGAAATCTTCAATTGACCGAGAAAACGCAGTGTTGCGAAATTAAAAAAACCGACTCCGTATTTCCATTTGCAACTCATCTTCAGGTTCAACAGACCGTTCAATGGATAGATTTGGTTTGCGAAAATTTCGTTTCTATGCACATCGCTTATTCTGTTTCCATTGTTGCGTGAGATGCATCCATCTGTTGAACTGGATGATGAGTTGACTCTGAAATGAGTTGCAATGAGGAATGCGGCACAAATCTGTCAACATTGAAAATGTGGAAATAATGCCTGCGGCTGCAAAAAGGGAAAAATGAAACTTTAATTTCTACAGAACGGATTTTGCATCGTTGATTAGGTTACTTACGTGAACCATAGCAGGTTTCAAGAGAAAAAACAGGTAAATGTAGAACCGATTTCGTTGTGCTGTGAAAACAGTGACCTGTCGTTGAAAGAACTGCTGCGAAACTTTAATTTTTATAGAAACGAGAATGACTTTTTTATCTTTGCACCGGCTCTTGACAGAATACTCGTAAGTGCAGGCTTCTGTGACACCAAATGCAAACGTTTCTTGAAACAAATGTTTTGTTTCGTGGAACCAAAATTTCAGTGTTGCTGAGCAAAGTTCTGCTTCAGACAATATGATTTCTCGAAATCGAAACAAAAGCAAAATTACAAGGAGTGGGAAGTTTAATTTCTACCGAGTCGCATTTTTTAAATTCTATAGGTATTTGGTTTTCTTTGCGCTGCGCATCATTTTTTGTTCATCTGTCGATTATTAAGTTGGTATTCGTGTGAGAATTTGCTTTCGAGTTCCTCGCACGAATGTGCTGGATCCAGCGAATGACGACATAGGCCTCCCGCGTGTTCGTAAATTCAACATGTCGTTTTGCAATGAGAATATTTATCCTTTTGAACTACACGGAGGAAGGCCAGCTATAGCTTAAAACCCATTCCTCATCCGTTCCCCATCCTATAGGTTTCCCTGATTGCTCAATTTATCCTCATCCGGATGTGAGATCCATTTTTAAGTAATATAAGCCTACCCCGGTAGAGGCTAAAATATTGACCTCAAGAGTCGTCACATTACAGAAAAGCCCTCAAATAACTGCCATGAATGGCGACTAATTCACCGTCATTTGGCAACCTTTACATGGTCGACTTACTGCAAATGGCTCGTAATTTCACGGCTCAAGGCCATCAATTAACGACTCATGGATCGCATTTTGTCTATACAAAGGTCGTCATATGAAGATAATATGTCATCACATGACGACCTTTCCATAGTCAACTGAATGATTTTGTGATCAGCTGATGGCCTATGGGCCGTCATATAACATATCGACCACCGCGCATTGACGGGCTAAAGATTGTCATTTGACAATATTATAGGTCGTCATCCATGGACAGTGATTTGAGGGCTTTTTTCTTGTGAAGTGACGACTTTATTTTTTACAGTGAAGAATGTTGGGATCCGATGTGCACTGACCAGACTTTCTCAGATTATCTCTGGTGATTTCTTTTCTTGGCTACTTCTGGTTTGGTAAAGTCTGGTTTGGTATAATCGTCATTTCTACCTCTTTTTGACCCTTTTTTATACCAAACCAGAACGCAATATGGCGGGTTCTGCATTGGTATAATTCTGGATTGGTATAATTAAATTCTGGATTGGTATAATCGCTTCCTGTTACCATCATACATTCTCAGAAAGAGCGCTCTTCTGGATAACACTGGTAGGCGATTGGAAAATTGTCGCGAGCGAGAAACAGGCGCAGGGCTCGAGAAATGCTGTGTTATTCGTCCTTTGCCATATCATGCAGGATCTATGCCGCAGAGCAACATGTTGCCAAAATGTGCTTTAGTATAACCAGAGGATGACTTTTGCAACCACAATCGACATCCTGAAGAGTTTCCTGCGAAATGCAGCTAGGATAGAAAATAATCTCCAATCAATCACCCAACAACATCCGTTTCGTATATAGCCACAAGAGATATAATATTTTGCTGTTGCCATCCGTCGGTGTTTAGAAAAGATATTTTTAAACCAGACAACTCGCACATACATCTTTAAACAGAAAATATTCTTCTTCAGATTTTTCGTAAATTAGTAGTGAACACGTTTATGAGAGCTCAACTTGTGGATCTCACTTTACAGGAATTAAAACATAGTTCTGAAAGTAAGATGACTGTGGTGTGTTGGTTCATTTTTTGAGTTGTATAAGTTAAACACTACAAAAGTTTAAATTGATAGACCCCATTTTGAACTGTCCACTGTAAAAAATAACAGTGGAAGTAAGAACTGTCCACTGTAAGAACAGTAAGAACTGTCGAAAAATAAAGTCGTCACTTCACAAGAAAAAAGCCCTCAAATCACTGTCCATGGATGACGACCTATAATATTGTCAAATGACAACCTTTAGCCCGTCAATGGGCGGTGGTCGATATGTTAGATGACGGCCCATAGGCCGTCAGCTGATCACAAATCATTCAGTTGACTATGGAAAGGTCGTCAGGAGATGACATATTGTCTTCATATGACGACCTTTGTATAGACAAAATGCGATCCATGGGTCGTTAATTGATGGCCTTGAGCCGTAAAATGACGAGCCATTTGCAGTAAATCGACCTTGAAAAGGTTGCCAAATGACGATGAATTAGTCGTCATTCATGGCAGTCATTTGAGGGCTTTTCTGTAATGTGACGACTCTTGAGGTCAATATTTTAGCCTCTACCGGGGTAGGCTTACATAACTTAAAAATGGATCTCTCATCCGGATGAGAATAAAATGAGCATGGTAGGTACCTATAGGATGGGGATATGATGAGGAATAGGTTTTTAGCTATAGCTGGCCTTCCTCCGTGTAGTTCAAAAGGATAAATATTCTCATTGCAAAACGACATGTTGAATTTACGAACACGCGGGAGGCCTCTGGCGTCATTCGCTGGATCCAGCACATTCGTGCGAGGAACTCGAAAGCAAATTCTCACACGAATAAAAAAAAAATAATCGATAGATGAACAAAAAATGATGCGCAGCGCAAAGAAAACCAAGTACCTATAGAATTTAAAAAAAATGCGACTCGGTAGAAATTAAAGTTCCCAATGCGCGTAATTTTTGCTTTTGTTACGATTTCGAGAAATCATATTGTCTGAAGCAGAACTTTGCTACAGCAACGCTGAAATTTTGGTTCCACGAAGCAAAACATTTGTTTCAAGAAACGTTTGCATTTGGTGTTACGGAAGCCTGCACTTATTCTTTCAAGATCCGGCGCAAAGATAAAAAAGTCATTCTCTTTTCTATAAAAATTAAAGTTTTGCAGCACTTCTTTCTACGACAGGTCACTTTGTTTTCACAGCACAACGAAATCGGTTCTACATTTCCCTGTTTTTTCTCTTGTAATCTGCTATGGTACGCGTAACGAACCTAATCTACGATACAAAATCCGTTCTGTAGAAATTAAAGTTTCATTTTTCCCTTTTTGCAGCCGCAGGCATTGTTTCCACATCAATGTTGACAGATTTATGCCGCATTCCTCATTGCAACTCACATTCAGAGTCAACTCATCATCCAGTTCAACAGATGGATGCATCTCACGCAACAATGGAAACAGAATAAGCGATGTGCATAGAAACGAAATTTTCGCAAAGCAAATCTATCCATTGAACGGTCTGTTGAACCTGAAGTTGAGTTGCAACGGGAAATACGGAGTTGGATTTTTTAATTTCGCAACACTGCGTTTTCTCGATCAATTGAAGATTTTCCTTCTTCCATTGTTGCACGACGACACCCTAATTGTTGCTAGTGAAAAATGTTAACGATGTGATAAAATTCAGTGATTTTGTATCAGAGAATTTTTTCATCCGCTGAATAAATATCGCAAAAAAGTGTCAGATTCAAAATGCACACAATACCCAGAGTCATAGAACGACGAAAAGTCCGACCTGTAGAAATTAAAGTTTTCCCTTTTCCCCTTTTGCAGCCCGGCTTAAGAAAAATTAACCGGCACTTAAATGATGAAACCGCAGGGCAGGATATCATCCACCTCTGAACGCGGCTGATTTTGCAAATACACTGAGTAACTCCAACACACCGATCGAACAAAAATGGATCAATCTCGCAGCTGTGCATTCAATAATCTAAATACGATATTATTTTCCATATTGGACATCGCTCGATATTTGATATCGAGAAGAAAATTTCACAGGATCACACAACTCTGCAGAACGCCACAGATTTCATATGAAAGCTGTGTGAAAGGCAAACGCAAAGAAAAACAAACGCAAAACAAATGGTGAAAATTCGCAACCGTTGGTAACACGCAAAACATATGCTGACTTCAAGCGTCCATTCCGAGTATGCTCCATCTTGCACGAACCACCATGCACAATGTGAGTGACCTCAGTCCGACCCCGACTTCAAGAGGGTGCCTGCCGCCCAAAACAAGACAAGCAGAATACCAGCGAGAGAGACACGAAGCACGAGAGCACGCAAGCTTCACTGCTGGTCTCTCTCGTACGGTCTCTCTCCGCGCCTGCTCTGGTTTTTTCGTTGACGACCTTTTACAACCCCGATCGTGAGTTGACGGTTCTGCATTTGAGGAGCGCTCACCTGACGGGGAGAATGTTCTGGCTGGACATATTCCGAAGGGGACGCATCGTAACTTGAGTAGTATAAAGTCGTCATTCAATTGACGGTTTTTTTCTGACCTGCGAATTGTCGTTTGTAGAGTACTTATGCCCCGTCGACAAGTTTTTCGACGGGGAAAATCTGCTCACTTGAGAACCATAAGGTCGTCAGGCACTTTTTTGTTTTTTCAGTACTGAAACGCTATAGCGCTATAGCGCAGTACTGAAACGCTATACTGAAACGCTATAGCGTTTCAGTATAGGGTGAGGTCAAGGAGCTTGTTATTCTCGCAAATCAGGACAAAACAGGACTTGTTTTGCACTGTTTCTTTCTTCTGCAGTATTACAACAACTTATGCCTGCAACGTGAGATCACAAAAATGAATACACACCACAGAGAAAGGAATTCTCAGTTCGAAAATTCGGGGTGGTGATCATTTTTCACAATTTCAACTTGGCAGATGGTTAAGAACGACCAAGGGCAAACTCAAAAGCAGCATTACGCTTTTGGTTTCCGGGAATCAACGCATCCAAACCCTCAAAAAAACAGTGATTGGGAAAAACATATTTGTGCTCTCTAGCGGCGGCTCGAAGATGGCCACATCAGCGTCATCAAATTCATCACCGGCAATATAATGCGCTCCCCAACACTCGTCAAACGTTTATTTACGTGTTCAGACATCAGGCAGGATAATCGGTCCTTTTTTACTTTCAGCTGTGGGGTATTATGGATTGAGGTAATTGGAGATGTTTCGGCTTGATTTTCCGTTTTGAATCCAAAGCTTTTTCCTGCGAGTTTTTAGAATGTACGATGTGCTCCATGCTAACATCAAACCAGTATGTTTATACCAAACCAGAATTATACCAATACCGAATTTACCAAAACAGAATATACCAAACCAGAATATACCAAACCCGATTATATCAAACCAGAATATACCAAACCAGAAGACACGCTTTTCTTCTCTGTCTCACCACCGACATCTTGGCCACTTCCCACAACAACTGCTGTCTGCCTCTCTAGCTGAGAAAGACTGTGGTCAGTGCGCATCTGATCCGGACATTCTGGACAATGCCAAAAACAGCAGCATTTGGCCAATCACCAAACCATGCTGACACGTTTGGCAGCAAATTTTGGGGAATTGTGGATAGCAAAAGAGGAAACCAAGTTCCATTTTTGTGAACCAGATACCAAGCAGTGGTCCAATGGCAGAGGCAAGATTTTGGATCACTCCCACCATGCAAAGTGCACTTAGAGCTGCCATTCTGTGGAAGAACTTGTCATTTACAGGCAGTGCCTAAAAAGGCCACTTTTCAAGAAGCCCAAGAACAAAATGTGGGAAGATGAGAATGGTCAAATAAAGTTCTGTGGACACAAGAAGGATGGAAATTAGAGGTCCATAATCCACCTAACCCATAAGACTCCTCTGATCTGGGAAAAACACAATTCCTCGAACTTTCTGGATGCACCTCGTAAACCGACCAGAGGCACCTCAACGGGAATTCACTCTTCGGCTCTCAGATATGTTTCAAAGTTCTCCCTAAGTTGAGAATATTAACTTTCGCTTCCGCGCATTTCAATCGCAGTCCTTCAAATATAGAGTGCGATAAAACCATTGCTGAAAGGCTTTCTGTGAACTCGCGACTGAAGAGCCATATGAGTTTTCACCTGTTTCATGCAAAGATGAGCTATCTCACCTAATCATTCGTCTCTCGTGCACCTTTATTCCTTTTTCAAGCTTTATTCCTTTGTCTTTGTCTTTGTCGTCCAACTCATTTCCAGCACTTCATTTGTGTTTTCACTCTTTGGTTACAGTTGCAATGTTTACATTTATTTGCAGATGAATGCAGATTCCTCTCACTGGTCAAGCCCCCTGAAAAAGCACAGATTTAATCATTGTCTCGTACTGGACTGAAATCACTCTCATTATCCAGAGCGTCATATGCGGCTGAAGACAGGGCCCTTTGTAAATCCCCGTGCCTTCTCTCGGATTAATTCGCCATTTATGTGTAAACATGATAACAAATCCCATTGGGTCGAAGATCTCTTATGTTTTTGCACTTCCAGGGAAAAAGCATGGTGTCGGCACAATGTTAATATTTCACTACCGTCAGAAGTCGCGTAATCGGAACAGCACAAACTGAGGAAGAGAATTTCTGCAACATTCAAAGTAGAGGACCACTGAATAAGTGTCACAGCCCCGTGGTTCATATGGTCAAATGTGGTGCTCAGTTGGGAGACGAACCATTTTCCCAACAATTTTTGGTCAACGCAGAATTATGGCACCCTTCTATCGCCTATGCTCCACTGCTCTATGTCAGTGCGAATAGAGAACACACATTTCACCTTTTAAAAGTCATGTATAAAATATGTTTTATTTATTTATTTTATTAATATTTACATTCAGATGATGTAAGACCAGCAGTTCGTTTTGACATGTTATCGCTTAACTTATAACTGTGATGAACTTAACTTAATCTGCTTTTTCATCTTTGTCTTTAGACTTTTTAAGGGTTTTAACAAATAACATATAAAATCATTCCAATATATACAACAAGAGTAAATTTCAAAATATTTCCATACCATTCAGAGCATTTCCAATTATTATCACGTGTTCTTACCATCTTCAAACCCAAAAAGAATATGCTCGTACTTTGAATGATGATTCAAAATTTACCGGACAATGCAGTTTTATTTTCGGTTTCTTATCAGGGAACCAGATTATTTAATTTGTTGGCAGTTGCCAACAATTCGTTGCCATGGAATTGTGTTGTGTCCACCGGTAAACGTTGCTCTTGGATTGCAATGAATTTAGGTTGGCAGTCCCTAATTAAGATATCTTCAAATCAAGATGTCTTCTCAATTTTTCCAGCAACTTTGAGAAGCACTTTGCTCAAAATCAGCGGGCACTGACCACAAAAGGGATGCCCTTGAACAAACACCCTGTCGTGAACCTGCACGAACTGGACTGCAGCAACAAGCAACAAAACACACTCGAACTTCATTTCCCAACTTTCATTTTTTCTTCATGCAAACCTACCAAAAAAAAAACCGAACAATGCTTAAGTGTCCATGAAAACATATTTCACGTAACCTAACATCTTTCGTACAATGGCAGTCAAATGTCTGGTCATGGTGGAGTTTTTCAGATTTTGAATCACTGAAATGGGATTTTCAATCTCGTGCGAACGCCGCAAAACGCATTCCCTTAATTATTTTTTGCGGTGCACGAAGGATTTGGCATTAGATTGCTTGCTGATTTGAAATCCATAAAAAATTACAGTGGACGGCATGTTTTGAAGATTGTGCACCTTCTATAGATAGATTTAGTGCGCTGACGCAGTCCCGGTTGCCTATTCAAGAAATGCATACCGTTTTGGGCACTTTTCCGTCTAACCACGTGTAAAAGTTCTGACCCCCAAAAACGGGAAAAATCGTTTGAAACAAGGAAAAAAGGTCACGTTAGGTTCGGTCGGGTCAGGTTAGGTACACTAGACAGGTTAGTTTTGGTTAAATTAGCTTTATTTTTCACTTTTTCGTCACGCGCAAAATCGGGATATGCCCAAATCAGTAGGCATTTCTCAAATATGCGACCCGGTTGCCTATTTAAGAAATGCCTACCGTTTTGGGCACTTTCCCATCTAACCACGTGTAAACGTTCTGCCCTTCAAAAACGGGAAATAAACGTTTGAAACAAAGAGAAAAAGGTCAGGTTAGGTTTGGGTAGGTCAGGTTAGGGTAGGTTAGGTACGCTAGATAGGTTAGTTTTGGTTAAATTAGCTTTATTTTTCACTTTTTCGTCAAGCGCAAAATCGGGATATGCTCAGATCAGTAGGCAATTCTTAAATACGCGACCCGGTTAGTGATAAGCCTAATCATCCGATAATTACCATACCCTGAGATGATAGCCCCATCACGGACTTCTACCCCTATGCACCCCCTGGAGCTAGGGGAAACTTAAACATATCCCTCTGCAGCCATGCCCGGCAAATATCAACGCAAGTGCACGCACTGTTCCGATTTATTCTAGTCACCTTTTTTATTTAAATTCTTCTGTCCCCATGTCTGCGTGTTCGTAGCTGCAAGAGAATTTGCATGAGCGTCTTCCTGAACAGTCACTAAAATGAACCAACGTAGACTTACGTGGTACATGATAAATAGTAGTGCCTACATGATAAAAGGCGGTACAGCTCCACATTGTGCAAGTGAGGTCTTGCCCGTGCGTCCGGCTGGGTTAATAGTATCCGCCAGCCTTGATTTCAAGCTGGAATGCTACTAATTACTGTGAGATTTTACTATTCATAACTTTGCCATGGACAACTTGGTTTTTATTATTTTTATAATTTATTATTTATTTATTTATTTATTAATTTATTTTCCACGTTCCATTACTGATTGGAATAACCTTCCGAAAGATTCCAACGTCATTTCACGTGCATCTAACCGCATTTCTCAAACCAGGCGCCTACTTTAAAATTGCTACTTGTTTCTAATTGCTGCTGGTCGATGTTCTCATAATGTTTTGCATAGTTTATTCCTTGTCTTTGTTTTATTGTTTAACTAACTTTGACTCTGCTCTTGGCAACGATGACTTCATTCTTGTGTCCACCAAATTATTTGTGGAATCTTGAATAATAAATAAAATAAATAAATAAATAATAAATGCATCCCCTGGAGCTAGGGAAACTTAAACATATCCCTCTGCAGCCATGCCCGGCAAATATCAACGCAAGTGCGCGCACTGTTCCGATTTATTCTAGTCACCTTTTTTATTTAAATTCTTCTGTCCCCATGTCTGCGTGTTCGTAGCTGCAAGAGAATTTGCATGAGCGTCTTTCTGAACAGTCACTAAAATGAACCAACGTAGACTTACGTGGTACATGATTTATCGTTGTGCCTACATGATAAAAGGCGGTACAGCTCCACATTGTGCAAGTGAGGTCTTGCCCGTGCGTCCGGCTGGGTTAATAGTATCCGCCAGCCTTGATTTCAAGCTGGAATGCTACTAATTACTGTGAGATTTTACTATTCATAACTTTGCCATGGACAACTTGGTTTTTCGAATTGATAGCCAATGGATGAGGTGAGATTCTGAAATCTCCATGAATTCGATGGCAGTGAAAATTTCATCTCATTTGCAAACCTGACACAAGGAACGGTCGCAGTCGCGCAGTGCAGTTTTGGTTGGGTATAGGTGTTGGGCAATGCTATGGGTTTAGTTTTAATATTCCGAAACATGACTATTCAATAATTGGGCTCGAATTTCATTTGGGGCAGACTTTGCGCCCTCAGTGACACAACTTCGCGTCGCTTGTCAGCAACCCTCCAGAATGTCAATTTCATAACGGGAAAGTGTTCTTGGTGTTGTGGGGAGGGGGCAAAATGAGTGGACCTTTTACTTCCAGACTGGATGAGCATTTGCTAGCGTTGCAGGTGAAGTACCACCTGCAAGAAGATCCTTTATGGATATTGTTTTTTTTTTTCAACAAGGATCAAAACTAAAATCCCGGATCAAACTCAGATCCAATATCGCAATATCAAATATCTACCAGATGTTTGATAAAGCCGTGTTTGGTGTACCATACTGTATTACCAGATGCTTGAAAAGTATGCTGATTTGAGCTTTGGTTGATTTGCCAAAGCCTAGCACAAGAAGATGCTTTGAAAAGCATCGTCTTGACTGAACCCCCAAGTGTCTGGTGTATTGACTGTGTCAATTGATTGTCTCTCTCGCAAGGAAAAAAGTACTTTTGATACCGTTGTTTTGCACATTTATCACTTCAGCCAAATTGAAAATCAATTTTTTGTTTATCCACACCTATATACTCGGAGATAACAAACTTGCGTGCAGTAGAAAGAACGTTTATTACGTCCTTCAGAAAAACTTCGCTCAAGGTTGAACTACAAATTTCAAGAAATTTTGTCGTCTGCAATGCCTCGTGTTTGGCGATGCACAAGGTTTTGCAAAAATTGAGTGCACTTGGATCGCGGGGATGGGGATATGATGATTCATAGTGGAAGAAAGCCAAAACATGAGGGGATCGCTTGCACCGACATATTAGGCCTCTCTTGGCCAACGTATACTCGCTAGTGATATTTTAATTTGGAAATGAAAATCATCATTCCCCATCACTTCATTTGCAGTGGGGCTTTCAACGTGGAAAGTGTTAATCTTTTCAAAATATGCATGATATTTCGGCTGCAGGTCAAGTTTTGTGAATGTTCTGCCTCCTGTTAAATGCTTGGGTACTTCCTGTAAATATCTGTTTGGTTTGCAAAAAATGTAAGCATGCAAAATTAAATTAAAACTGAAGTTGCTCTATGTTGTCTGTCATATGGGAAAAAATCGAAATAATCGATGTCGAGTCGAGAACCAAATTGCACTTTTTTGTGCATGGACCTCACAAAATACACAGCAATTCCTTTGTACTATTGCATGTAAAACACACCGGTCGTCTCTCTCGTTGCACAGAAATATCACACAACGTTCTTCAATATTTCCAGAGAAATTGGATGTAGGTAGTTATTTACAATTTCTCTGACGATTTCTCCTTTTCGTTCGCATTTGTCCAGTCCGGCACATACAGTGCGAATACATGGCATTTATCCTGATCCTGGTGTAGTTGCAATGACAATAATTCCTTCCACGATTCATCTCAACTGAATATTCTAGTCATCACTGGATCATCAATAATTGGAAGTTCGAGTGTGTTACGCAGCCCGGAGCCGGTTGACACCTGAAAACAGATTGAAAAGCAAAATTTTGTCATGTTGAAAATAAACGATATTATTTTATTTTGGCTGCTCATTATCTTTGGTGTAAAATACATCTAATAATTGTATTTTAGTGTCTTAGCTTAGCAGGTGAATTTTGTGCAGATCGGACGCAACAGAATATGAGGGGTTATAGAGACCACATACAAACTTGCGCTTCAATTTTCAATTTTTCAATTTTCAATAAAATATTCACGCCGCACCAATAGGTACTTTGTTTCTCTCTCACTGAGCTATCACACCCATACGAGTGCCAGGATTTTCCACCTAATCGTGCATACTTATACTCGTACAACAGACTTTTTACAACAGACTCAACAACATTTTAAAACATAAAACAGACTTTATACAACAGGCTCTTTAGGAAAATGACGTTCCATGGCACATTTTTTCAAAGAAGCCCGGGACAATGTGTTCCAAATATCGTAAGCACTGAAAAATGCACAGTAAGGAAAATTTTTTGCAGCGCTTGTGCAGTATTTCGGATTACATAACCCGTGCTTCAAAAGCCTGAAAAATCAATTTTTAAAGACCGCAAAAAGTATGCTACTGGGATGTCATTTCGTGAAAGTCCGTCTATGTTGGCGAGGGGACCGGTGACTGGGGCAGAACGAACTGAGGCAGAACTGGACTGAGGCAGAATTTTTGCATTTTTGGAGGCTGATTTTTTTAGCTTCTCCGGGTCAGGTCAGGTCAGGTTGGGTCAAGTTAAGTTAGGACTGGTGTAAGCTACCACTTCTATGCAAAAGCACCCTCCAAAACTCCATGCTTTGTCCAATTCTGCAGTCCACTTCCGCCTCAGTCCACTTCTGCCTCAGTTCGTTCTATCCCAGAGTCCCCCGACGATCCGAGAAAAAAGGCATCCTTGGCGAGCATCTGTCTGTTGATGGTGACGGTTTATACGTCGTTGCATATTTGTATGAAACAGAAGTTGGTTCCAGTATTTTTTTTCAGTTTGAAAACGAAATGAGGAAACGAAATTTGTCTTCCCTGCGCAAATTGCAGCTGAAAATTCAAATTTGAATGAGGGGTGTCTCAAAACGGTTCGGTGCAATTTTTGTCCTGTGCATGCATGCATGGGTTGTTTGCTTTTAAAACAGTACATTTCGCGCGCGCGCGTTCACGCACACGCACGCACGAACGCACACGCACACAAGTTGCTCTATCAATTCTTTTGGAAGGGAAATTCTTCTATTGGCCCCACCTCTTGCGCGACATTCATAGACGAACAAGAAAGCATGGCTGTTCATAATCCGGTGTATCTGCGAGGTGCGAAGTAACGCGCTGGCCGCAATATGTTTTCGTGGA